>JAHWFP010221543.1:13128-34771 GCA_023313725.1 Lithobius niger
CATTGTCCCTGCCCTTTTTGAAGAAAAAACGTGCCCTATTTTTATTTTCTGCAATGAAAAATGCTGGTTGCAGCGAGAAGACAGGTCAAATAAAAAACCAGAAAGCCCAAGAAATGAGCTAAAAAATGGTAAAACAGTGAGTGACAAGCCCAAAAAAAAAGTCCCTAGAAAAATAAAGCCTGAACGTGCCCTTTTACTGAAAGTTGCCCCTGCACTCTCGGATCTGCACACGCTACTGCTTATCAAGGGGTTTCCTGACAAAAACTAGACCCACAGGTCATATAAAACAGTGTTTAAATTTTCAGCGCTTACACGAAATTGTGTACCTTGTTCACTGAGAATCAAAGAAAAACGATTGAATACAGCTAATGCAGTTAAAAACAGTAAAATGAAGGATTTGTACTTAATACTTACAAACAAAAAGGTAAAATTTCATAACGCAAGGGACCAGCCCTGGAAAACCTAGCTGGGTGCCACCATAATTAACGATTTAGTGCGGCACAAGGCTACAAATAGACTCAAAACTCGAATTTTTTAATAACTTTAGAAGTAGACGAGATAAAAACATGTAGTTCGCAGCATTTTAAAGCAGAATTTTGGCAGTAGTGCATGGCTAGTCCATAATTTCGCGTCTTTCGGACGTTTTTTTTTTAAAAATACCAACATAAACAAAATTAGACTCCAACAACCAAATCCAGTTTTAGTTTTAGTGGTCCTTTAAACTCAAACTTACAGCAAAATAAACAGTGGCAGTGAATCAAACAGGTGCCGGATATCGGTTAATATCTGGGTAATCGGTCTCGGATTCGAACCTTTATACGTGGCATTGGTCAGTCCTTTGTTGATTGCCTAGGGTCTCGACTAAGCCTATCTTTCCGATATTTCTGAAGAAGTAATGATTTCTTTCCAGCCCTTATAATTCTGCAAAGTCACAATTTTTTGTCAAGCGAGTCGTAATTTTTTTTTCAGATAGGTAATCAATTTTTAAATTAAGAACAGCTGAAGAACAACACCCTGCTGTGTCGAACAACTGAAAGGAGGGGATTTGTTTCGCTTGGCTTACGAAACAAACGAGCACTTGAAAGAAAACGTGTTACGGCTTGCAGATTTCACTTCAAATATGGATCTGTCATTATTATTATTATTAATATTATTATTTCCACTAAACAAAGACAAGTTCTACAAGTTTAAAGAATTTAAGGCAGTTCTTGAAGCAAATTCAAGCACTTTCCAGAGTTAAAAACTATATTTTCACAAAATTCCAGGGTTTTCAAGACCTTTGCACTGAGAGTTCCACTGCTGTCCAAATAAATAAATAAACAAATAAATAAATGTTTAACCACTTAAGGTGGTAAGGCAAATGGAAGGGTAGGGGAACCACAAACACCAAGCCGGAACCGGGCGAGGGGAAATGTTTCCATGCAACGTTTAAAACCCGTAACAGTAGACGCAGATACAGTCTCCTCGGTCAAGGAATTCCACGCAAGAGCACACCGGATGGGCGAAAAAATGTCGCCTACAATCAAGTCAGGAAACCAAATGGGGTACCCAGAGTGGATGTTCCTTGGTGGTGGAGGACAGGCTGTGTGTTCTTGTGCCCTAAGCTGGTCTGATGCTATGGCGCTGTATTATGTATTAAAGATATTTTTTATTATTAACATCGTATTTCAGTCATCCTATGTATGCACTTTTATGTATGGTCATGCCGTTGGAGATCGGTTGTCAAGGTGACTCTGGCCTTGCTTGGCACTACGGGTAGATGTTAGCAGAGGTTGCTCATGGGACACCAGGAAATGCAACAGGAAGTACTTTGCTCCATCTATCGGGGCCTTCGTTACCACAAGCCAAACTCAACCAAACTCATCCAGTCTGGAGGCAGAGCGACATTTGTTCATGGGCATTCTGTGTGTTAACGGTACCAAACTGTCTCCAGATGGATGAGTTTGGTTGAGTTTGGATTGGTAGTTATCGAAGGCGCCCTATGATGGGAGCTGGCTACAGCTCATGGTATCGAAGACCCAGCAGCCCCTTCACAGACATCACTCTGGGAACTAGTCCTTAATAGCAACAACTCTTCTGGAAGTACCCCACTCTGTTACAGCCTAATCTAGAGCATCCTTGAACCACTGACAACAGTTTCGTAGGAACGGACCGTGTGGAATAAACCCCGAATTCTACCATCTTTCTGGCTTCTACCTTTGAGCTGGGCAAAGTGGGGTCACATCTTTCAAGCCTCAACTCAAATTCAACCACTGTCAAGGTTTTCAAGGTCCTCTGCAAACCCTGCAAATTTTCTTATTGCAGACCAAGAGTCGGATTAGGAGGGTTGGTTCTTCCCGGGAATGTGCGGCAGGAGCCTCGGGAAGAGGGGTGGGAATTGTGAATAGGAAAACGCCGTATGCCAGCGTATTTTTAAGAAATCTGCACTTATTTGAAACGTTTTCCTGCAACTTAAGGGATGCACCTTTAATAGGAATTCCTTGAAAATTTAAAAAAGAAATATTTTTATTTACGCAAGGACCTTCTGTAGTGTGTGGTGGGGGAAGGGTGGAGGATGTCCAGGGCGGACCCAGGTAAGCCAACTTATTTTAAAGAAATAAGTGCGTGTGAATTTGAAGCTTTGTCCTGTAACTTACAGGAGCAATTTTCATACAAATTTATTTCAAATTTAAAAAAAATGTTTTTTTGAAATAATCGTCTCTTAATAGAGGGGGGGGGGGGCAGGGGGGGGTCCGAAAAGGAGCCCTGAGCGATCGTACTTTGAAGGAATCACCAAGAATTTGAAGTTTTTTAGCGCAACTTAGGGACGCAATTTGCTTTGAACTCATTTCAATTTTTTTTAATGTTTCCTTGAAACAGTGGCCTCCGGTAGTGGTGGGGGGGAGGGGTGGCTCCCGGGTGATACCCGGGGGGTTCCCGGGCGGCCCAACCCGTCGCTGCTGCAGTCATTCAGAATATTAATATCTGGCCTAGTCGTTGGGGAGTTAAAGTTCGCGACCAATTATCTCTCCCATCTTTTTCGTGCCCACTGAACCACACTTTATGTAAATCTTTTTAGTCTCGGTCAGGTTGTTTCATGCTTACATGCACTTTGCCTGAGAGACCGACTATAATAGATCCATCTCGCTTCGAAAAACGCTTAAAAAACGTCAACCATCTGAAATCAAGTCTCACTAGTGAAGGGATGCTTAACTCGCAGAAGAGCATAGACAGCGTTCAACTATGAGGCCGCGTTTACGCACCGACTCGCTTTTGCATTCTCGCAGCTATAGAAGCGATAAATCGTCTGAAATTCAGACATGGTGGCGGTTTTAGCTCCGTTGAATTGCACCGAAAACCGTCAATAAGCCGAGTTCAGAGGCGACTGGGAAAATTTTGTAAGGAGGAATTTTTTTTATCTTATTGTCACGGACTATAAGACTGCAAGCAATTACTTAAACGACGTTTGGATTAGCTAATCCGGGTAGCGTTGTTTACCATGAGCAACGACAACTTTGCTATCGTGATTGTATTCTAGCTGCGAGAATGCAGAGGCGAGCCGTTGTGTAAATGCGCCCTGAAGGTGAAAGCTTGATCTCACCACAGTGCATTTAAAATACAGTACTTTATAAAAAAAAAAAAAAAAAAACTCGTCACAAACATAAAAACAAAAGCAAAACCAATGAAGTTTCCAACATAACTCTCGGATAAGAAATGTAAAGCTCAAGTTTCACAATTTACTCACTCGTAAAAGAAAATTACACAAAAACTCGGGACAAACAATTAAAAAGGGGAGTGTTACACCTGAATGGGATGCAGTGATTGAGCGAGCGAAACGAACGAAACTCTTGAGTTGGTTTGGCAGCGTACACAAAAATGTACTGAAAGAAATTCCGATTTGTTCCGTTGTTAAAATAATTCCAACTTCATTGCGTCTACCAACTTAAACTAACTAAGGGATGAGCGACTGAAGGGGGATGTGCTGATTGAGTAAGCGAAGGAAATGAAAATAAGCGTATGTTCGCCGGTGTCCACAATAATATGATTGAAGAAACGTAGTTTGGTGATGCATAGACATACACATGAGCTATCAAACATTACCAACGTTGCAAACGGTGAAGTCAGCACCGCCCGTGCAACTCCTAGAGAGTGTACATAGCTAATAGTGCAGCTGTTATGAGGACAGCATAGTCAATGTTCGAAACGTCATCGGTTTTATTTTTGTTTTTTTGAGGAAAGTATTTTTGTAATAGGCGTGTTAAAGTCCTGAGATCTCAATTACTTGTATTTTCCGCTTGTTTTAAAATTGTATTCAGAATGTTGTTGCGAGTTTAATTCCGGATTTCAACGTTGGAATTGTACCACCCCAGCAAGGTTACGCTGATGACGTCATTTGTGAAATCTGCCAAGCCCGAAGTCCACATGACGTGAAATTGTAATGTGCCATTGTCCTCCAAAATTAATACTCATTGTTACTTGAAATAATCCTATTTGATCAATTGTTGTAACAATACATAGCTATGATTTGTCTGTACATAATGCTTGACATCAATTGTAACGCTCGAGCTCGCTTGGTCTTCCGCCGGGTGCTCCCAACAATTAGGTATTAACCTAAAATTCCATTCGGCCTCCAACTCTCCGCATCCAGAGGTAATTTCGGCCCTATAATTAGAATTTTTCCCAATTTCTCCAAACCCCGAACTTAAATTCAGACCAGACAAACCCTGTTGCTAGTTCAGCACTGCAACCCCGTAGCTACTTATTTTAGCAGTCAACGTATGAAATAGCCCGAAACTAACTAATCCAAATTTTCCCAAGTAAGCCTAATGCCGTTGACATTACATTTTAGGCCTTAAGCCAATGTTAGTGTCGCCCTTGAACTTCAGGCGAGCCTGAGCAGACGGTCGCTCATATGTAACATTAAACCAACACCAAAACTGAACCACGACTACCAGCCTTGTTCCATCTGTTAAGGTTAATTTGGAATAACGCAACCCCTTGATAAGCATCAAGGCACATATTCAAGCAAGTCCCTTAACTGTGTGGTTGGCATTGGGGCAGCTCCCACACGTACTAAAAACCCCTATAATGTGTTTCGTAACCATTTCACCTATGTAATTTTTTCCCTATGTGCTTCACTTTTGATTTATGCTCAAACGAGTGAATCCAACACCGATATTTACGAGTGCTTCTGCATTGCCCTGCCACCACGCGCAAAAATTTGCTTTAGAAACGATGAGAGTAGCGACCGCGTCGTTTCAAAACGTCCGAAATTGGTTTGAATTTTTTTTTTTTTTTTTTTTTGTCATTTGTCCTTATTTTTTTGTATTATTCACAGCAAGAACTTTTACTAGGGTGGTTTATTACGTTAAGGGCTTTGTGTAGTTCGTGTAGTGCTCGTGGCCACTAGCCTTACAGATCGAGCTTCCTTACTGTCGCTCCTTTACCACGGCTAATAAAATTCGGACTAAAACAGAAGATATCCGAAAATATTTGAGGGAGGTATGAATTTCATCTTTGATCTCATTCCTCTCATGCGTCAAACCTCACTTGTCATGAAATTTCAACAAAATCAAAACAAAATTGCGAACATTATAGCGTATCAAGCACACAAACAGGCAGACGGACAAACAAACAGACACCCAGGAATGCCTTCGAAAATTAATATCAAGTAAAATAATTGAAAATTAGCCAATAGCAAAAAATCATACACTAGAAATAACGTGGTTCAGTAAGCCACCTTTATGCACCTACGTTTCATCGGAGTGGCATGACCCGGATTCGAAACGGCTACCCAGTTGGCCCCAGATCACTTGCATAGTACCTTAATCGCTATGCCACATCCTCCACTGGCTCCTTAATTTGTCCTTTATTTCGAAAATTAACACAGTTGAATTAACCAAAGGTTTCAACGCTTCCACTTCTCGCTTACAGAATTTCCCTGAGTAAAGGAAAAAGTTTCCTTTTTTTCCCATGTGCAAATAAAAATTTCCATTATTTACTTCCCTTATTTAATTTCCTTTCATTATACCACTGATTTAACATTTTAAAACAAATTATGAGCCCATTTTAGTGGCACGGCAACGCCTTTTCAAAACTTTTTCGAAAATTCTACACTCACAAAACGCGTGTTAACATTTTAAACCATTACCCAAGCCCAATTTACAATGTGGTTAGTGTTTATTTATCGTCTGTTGCCGGTTTATCCAGGCTAAAATAAAAAAAATAAAAAAATATGGGAGCACTCATTTTTGCAGGTCTATCACTTTTGGCAGGAGGAGCTGCAGGACTAGTTTTGATAAAATAAGTAAAACTTTTGAACTTTATTTTCAATTTGTGTTGAAAATAAAATTCAAAATACTACTTATTTTATTTAGAACTAGTCCTCCTGCTGCCCCTGCCAAAAGTAATGGACCTGCTAAAATTAGTACTCCCACATTTAAAAAAATTTTTATCCTGGGTAAACCAGCAACGGACAAGATATAAACACTAACCTCATTGTAAATTGGGCTTGGGTAATGGTTTAAAATGTTAACACGCGTTTTTTAGTGTAGAAGTTTCGAAATGGTGGGTACGATAGAGAGAATATCGTGAGTCACTAGAAAAAAATGCAACTTGCGAATAAAACACAGAATTTCCCAATTTTTCCCTTTTTTTCCCTGTTTAATGGGAAAAAGGGAAAAATTGCCTATAAGCTGAAGCACTGAAAGGTAATTCGTTGTTTACCCCCACGTCACGAATTGGCTGCATTTTTAACACTAAAATCGTCACCACAAAGATTCGGCATCGTATTAACTATACCATTCACGTGACAGCAATACACCACAAAGATGGTCTTATTTTGAACAAAAAGCAGGAGTTTATTTATGTACTTGCAGTTAAGATACGTTTAATATTTAACCGCAATTTTCTGAAGCTTATTTGTAGAATTATAATACCGAATGCAACATAAACTCGCCCACCATAAACACAGTGAATTAATGCAAACTAGCTGTACCCCCCGGCGTAACATACGCCGGTCTAGCAGGTTCCCGCGTACCTAAGTGAAATACTTTACAGGGTAGCACGAAATGAAAATAACTTCGAGGTCCCCAATCTGTCTCCTCCCCGCCTTCCCCCGGCCCTCTCTGGGTTGCCCCCATGCGCCTACTCCCTGGTAGCCCTTTCCCCTCTCTACTGAGCCCCCCCCCCGAATTCCCCCATTGTGTAGTGTGAATATCCCCACCCCGTCGCCGCTCCCCCTCCCTTTGAACCCCTGTTTGGTTTTCGTAGGGAAGTAAATGTCTTTTTGCAATGGAGGACGCTGCTGTTATGTTGCTGAATTGACTGTTTGTCCGTTCTGACAATTAAGTGCGATAAACCCAGCAACGATCGTGCAGACATTGATTGTTTCCCAACCATTTTTGAAAGCTCTTCCTGATTGTTACAGGGCACAAACATTGTAACGCACACACAAACGTTTGTTATACTGATTGTTATGCACACACACACCTGATGATTTTGCTCAGTGCCACCCAAGCCTTTTATATATATAGATAATGCAACGTCCCCCCCCCCTCCACCCTGTTTCTATCAGGTTTCTGATTGGTTGATTGTCGATTCGTTTGCAGTGTTAGCGCCCTGTTCTCCCATTTACCCTCAGAAATCAAGATCGGCGAGCATGGTTTATTCGGCTGTGTGTTTTACTTCCTGAAACTTAATTTGAATGCTATATGTACAGGCAACCGTCTAAAATTAAGCTTGATCAGGGAATCATGACGCGACATTTCGCACGACGTATGCGATATGCACATGCAAAAGGGCATTTCTTCGCAACTTGAGTTACATAGGTCGATTTTCAAAGCGGCACCGAAAATCAGTCGTCGCGTAATCGGCCTCGCTCGCTCCTCTCGCACGGCCAGTAAATCACAGAAATTGTGCTACTGTGGTTAAGTTTAACTATTTAAGATAGCTTTTACATCTAGATTCACCGCATTACAAAGAAAACTGCCTTTGGGGCCGGGAGGGGGTTGAAGAGGCGACAGAGGAATGGTTACTGAAATTTTGTGACGGCTGCCAACGCTCTCCTGATTTCGCTGCATTCCGGTAGAAGCGAAGGAAGTCAGCCAGCCGTTTTGGAAACGGCCACGTCAGAATCACAAATGTTCTGGTTACAGGTGTTGAGGTATTTGCCCATTTGCATGTCGGCGTGGTCGAGGTCCCATTTACATTCGGGGAAAGGTAGCATTAATTGTGGTTGGTTGTTGCCATGGCGACTAAGAGTGACAAATGAGAAAAGTGCAGTGACGAAATGAAAGAGCGTTCTGCCGCAAAGAGCGGGTGAGAAAATTAGTTAGCGCTCTTTAGAAACAGGTCTTGGTTTAAACTTTTACTATTAATCATGTTATGAATAGAAAGAAAGGTTGTATGGAGGAAGAGTGTTAGTATGCCGTCTGTTTAACCCCGACACCTAGGGAGTATACACAGTTAGAATGTTTAGTTATTTTTCTGTTCAATCACCAGTAAGATTACACGGTCATGGATCTTTTTTACTTTATTTCATCACATTACATCACACTTCAGTAATCTCAGCTAAGAATTTCTTTATATAACTGGTATAACGGTTTTATTTATTTTACTTAGTGTATAGAAACAATGTGACGACACTCTACTCAAGGCACCGCGTGCAATTAGGCCTATAATTGTGTTGTTAGACCTATATTTGACTGATTAACCCTATAATTGTTTTGTTAGACCTATAATATTTGACTAATTAGCCCTATAATTGTGTTGTTAGACCTATATTAGAGTAATTAGGTCTAAAACTTGTGTTAGTGAAGCGAATATTTATTAAGCGATCTTTAGCCAAGTATGGAAGCTATTTTTTCCCTAGGCCAAGTAGTAATCAGAAAGTCATAGCTGGAATGCTGGTGCCCACTATATAGGTGCAACTGTCTGAACTAGAAAGTCCCACTTCCCCTCCTAGAATCTCCGTAAGGTTCTTCCAGTTCCAAGCTCCTAAATCTATTATGCCTTTTGGTGTGTTGAAAAATGAACACCGCCATATTGTCTTACTAATGGCTTTGCGACTTCAGGAGCAAATGGCCTTGTTGCGCAAGCTCTCGATCCAAAGGGAAGTTGATTTCTCTTAGCACAAGCAGTAAATTACTTCCCGTACTAGAACCTTCGACTGGACTCCAGCACAGGAACAAGATACCACCCAAGCGGTATCCCATGGCAACCCTGGGATATAAAAGGGAAATCCCCGTACTGAAGAACCTTCGCTTCTCTCTTTTTATTACATTTAAGTGTTTTTTTTCATATACCCTCTCTCTTTCTGGTGCTGTGGCTTCGGCTCGACGCACCTCAAACTCTCAAAGTATAGGGCAGTGACACGACGTAGTATTATTGTGTATAACTCTATGGTGGAGCCAGTAACTTGGTTATCTGCAAGGAGCACTGGAGGGAGAAAGAGAGATCGTCTTATTGAAGCCAATGCTATTAGACTGCATTTCTTAAGCCTATAACGCGCGATTTTTGTTATTGGAGAAAACAACGTTCTTTTAAGCCTAAGAAAACCGCTCTCAAAGCACTGTCTTGACTAGAATTACCGTTTTTTTCTGTTACATTTTAATCTAGTGCACCTTGTAGCTGTTACCTCCAAATGGTGTCTGGTAGCCAATATGACGTCACATGACGCTGCTCTACAGCATAAATTTAAACGGGTCCACACCTAAAACGCGCAAATAAAGTAGTGACTTAGCTACGCTTGATTTAAATTTCGAAATCAGACAAAATAGTAATACCTACAAAAGTCATTAAACTAGTGACGTATACGAAAACATCAAGTGGTCGAGGTGGTAGCACCTGTTATGCGATATACGGTAGAACAATAAAATAAACTAAAACCTAAAGATGACAACAGATACAACCTAAAAATAACAACAGAAGCATTTTTTTTTTAAGTTTTTAAAATACACAACCTATAGCCGAGGTACACAAACACGTGAAATAACTTCCTTTGTGTTTACATCATCCACACGACAGTCTAGATGGCTATCCATCCGAACAAGACCACAACAGACGTCCGACATTTGTATCTTACACTTGATGGTGCTGTAATTTTGTGGCAACCTCGAATTTCAGGTTAAATTGTTGTTTGTTTTAAAATTGTAACGTTTGAGTGTTGCGCCAACCAGGTCAGGTTTTGAGCCGTGCTAACTTGTGAATCAGGAAAAGTGTCGACGCTGTTTGAATATTGGTGAAATCGCAAATGCAGGTATTCGCAAAGGTGCCAACCGTTGGGAATTTTGTTAGTTTAATTTGTGCATAGTTTTAGGGATGATTCGAATTGTTGAGATCCTTCATTGTCAATCCTTAAAGGGGGCCTTATCGACGACCAAAGTGGTTTATGGTTAGGGTTAAACCGTTGTTTCTTCGTTCATGTACCTGCAAATTGTTTTACTGTTTTGCAAATTTATACCTACTGCAACTTGCTGATGAGATCTTGACTCACTTGGGAATTATCGTTCGTGGGGTTACTTACCTGAACTCTGCTTAGTCGTTTTCTATTTGTGATCCATTTTGTTTGGAACATGATAGTATTGGACTAACTTGAACTATCCATAAAAGGTCCATTTGTTATCCATTTTGTTTGGTACATAATAGTATTAGACTTACCTGAACTCGCTTAGCAGTTTCCTATTTGTGATCCATTTTGTTTGGTACATAATAGTGTTGGGCTTAGCTGAACTCTGCTTAGCCGTTTTCTATTTGTGATTTTTTTTGTTTGGTACACGGTAACAATGGACTTACCTTAACTCTGCTTGTAGCAGTTTCCTATTTATAATCCTTTTTGTTTGGTACATGGCGGTACTGTACTTACCTGAACTCTGCTTTGTCGCTTTCTATTTGTGATCTATATTGTTTTGTACATGACAGTATTCGACGTACAATTCTTGTTTCTTTATTTTATTTGCTAACCGCATTTTTGACGTTTCATTATTTTTCCAGTCAGTGGATAAAAAACAAACACCCGTCATACGGTTTGGAGAGTGATACGAATGCTACGACGGGGACTGATGTTACGACAAGTGTTTGTTTATATTTTCTCATACAGGATATCTTCATTTATAGAATTTGTATTATTTTGTCCAGGCTACATTATACTGATATTTTCTGCATGGTGCATGACGTCATTTAAGACTTGTCGCTGAAATCACCGCAAATCAGAGCAAATTGTTAGTAGATGCAAATCGTTAGCAAATCGTTAGCAAATCGTTAGCTCTGTCCTTAATAAAAGAGCAGTGTTACTTTTAGCGTTACAATGCAGGCGACGTCCTTGTCGTGATGATTCAGCGTGCTCCTTACACAGGAAGTAACCTCTCCTTTGTGTTGCTTTAACGATGTTACTAATAATTGGTGACGGACTTTTGGATGACAGGTGGCGTGCTCCCAACGTTCCTATGAATAGCATTACAAAATACTGCAAATTTTTGCCGTCTCCTCTCCAACAGTAAAACCATAAAAGGGGTACGATGCCTAGTTATATGTGAACTCAATGACAAATTTCACTCAGATACGTCGCATACAATATTTTATCTCGGTGCAGAACGTTTTTCAGTACTACTTCCGTTACTTAAAATGAACGATATTTCTATGATTTTTTTTCATTAGGTGCAGCTGAAACATTTTATTTAAAACAATCAGTTAACGGTATCAGGGCACAAAGACCGCCATTTCATCAAATTCCAGTCTGATCGACCGCGTATTTATTTACCCTCCACCATCGTCAAATTTTTGAAAACCGTGTATATATCCATGACTTTCAGATAATATACCAGAACCACTGGCCGCTAATGTAACAATTCTGGAACTAAATAATGAATTTCTTAAAACGAAAGTGTGACAATTGAACTTGGCGGGCGTACCACTAGCATGCTCCTTGAACATCTAAATCTAGATAATCTAAGCATCCATAATCAAAATCTCTCTTTTTAGGTTTCGATCATGTAGTGTCTGGAGGGGGGGGGTGCCTGCTTACAATTCGCTTTAATACAGACAGAGACCAATCCTTTGAATTTGAAGTAAATAAGATAGTTCGCAAGCCATTTTAGAAGCAGAGCGTTAGCCTCCAAAAACTCCGCCATTATGCCACTCTTTTAAGCGCACAGCTGCAATGCAGAGAAGCAAATCGGGCAGCAATTGCCGTGTGGTGATTTCCATTATTCGCAGCTAATATGCGTTACGCGAATCCATGTCAAAATGCCACATCTCCATGCAAAAATGCTACCCGTCAAAATGCCACCTTTTATTAAGGCCGCCACGCTGTAAATAAGCATAGTCACAAAATTTAGCATTTACTAAGGCTTAATATAACCTGTTTTAATTCTAAATCCGTTTTTTTCTGGGTGCATCAGCTACGTCTTTTTTTTTGCGCGTTGACTCATTAGTACCAAGAATTGATAGGGTTGAGGAGGAGAATTTTTGATTGAGACCCCATAATAAAACGTCTTAGAGTCATTCCTATGAGTTCCGTCTGAGTTTATAGAGGGCGCCACGAGTTTTATGTGGGAATTTCTACTCAGTTTTCAGCCTAAAACTAAACCAAACTAAACTAGCTTGTATTTAATTATTATTTAGTTTAGCGTAGTTGTAATTAGTTTACTTTAGATTTGGGCTGAAAAATGAGCAAAAATTACCAGTTGTAACGCGTGGCGCCCTCTGAAAACTAGGATGGAACTAATAGGAATGAATGTAACATGTTTCAATAGGGACTTTTTACAGTTACAAATTCTCCTCCCCAGCCCAATAAATTCTTGTTAATAATCATAACCATGCTCTTTTGAAGTTATTGTTACAGGTGTATAATAATGGTAATAATAATAATAATCTTACATTATAAACCAAAGTCTCATAGCAGAACTGAAGCAACCCCCGGAAGGGGAACAATGAAAACGTGCGAGTGTGTCAATTCTTTGGCATGAAGTTGAAACTGGGACGTTGTTGTCCTGAAAAGAAGTTGAAATTGGCACATTCTTACCTCGACTAACAATTTGCTCGGCGCGGTCATCGCAAAGGCAGGTCTTAAATGACGTCATGTACGAAGGACAGTTATTTTTCGCACGCTACTGGGAGTGGGAAGGGGCCTGAACGGGGAATGCCCGTTCGTGGGGCAGTTCGTATGTTAGAGCCACTATTTGATTACGATATTACTTTGCGGAGGGAGAGGATTGGCGGAAAGGGGGAGTGTTACGCAAAGAAAAATTGACTGTTGCAGTGAACGATCAGGCAGCACCGAGCAAATACTGGGAAACAACCACGGGTCAAACAAATGCCCTGGCAAAGCCAGGTACGATGCTAGTCTACTATATTAATACCGTAAGCTCTCAAGGATCAGCAGCAGCAGCAGCCAACAATTAAAGTTTATCGTTGCAATTAAAAGTAACGTGTTTTTCATTCTTCGTGCACGTGGGATGTCTTTTCTACGGTACACGTGTTATGTATTAAGCACGTGTAAAGTAAAGAAGTGTTTCTTGGTGCACGTATCATGTAGGCTATATCAAACTTTCGTTTAAAACAGTTCACACTTGATGGGTAAAATGAAAGACCCCGTGTTTCAGCTAAACCCCTATACTTTTAAACCAACTAAGCTACTTTCTTAATTTCAAGGCCTGTCGAAATTGGCAGCTATTAACGATAAAATAGCCTATTTGCTTCGTAGATTTAGGCTTTCAGGGCTGAGCTGAATTGTTTCAAAGCAAGCAGCAACAATAATTGCGTGCGAGACCGTTCATACTACGTAAATAAACAACAAGTATAATTGGAACACATTATAATATAACGACAGTGTACCTCATTTTGTTGTGGCGTGTGCCATTGTCGACGTTATGACTTTCGCTGATGAGGGGGGGGGGAGATGAGGCTTAATGGCGCGTCGACAGCTTGGTCATTAGCGCCAACCTCAGTCACAGTGCAGTGCAGTGCAGTTTCGCTGATGAGCGGACTTACTGAATGATGGGTTTCTCAGTGATTGTTTTTTTTTTAGATTTCAATCAAACTTCATTGTGACTTTTCCGGGGCTACACCAAAACATCCGTGGGTTAATGTCCCGACACCCAAGGTGCTGGAGAGATACAGACCCCCACACTGGGAGAGTCAGCCAGGGGGTGTAGTTCGGTGGGGGGGGGGGGGGTCGCCGGAGCGGGGACCCGCCCCCGGGGGGGGGGGGGTGGATTGACACCGCCGGTTACTTTCCTAACACGACAAAACACCGGGAGAAGCTAAGCTCGGGAAATTCAATCATCCAGCTAGTAATACAAATGTATAGCACACGAGCACGCAGAAGGATTTGGAAAGGGTCACGGTTGTGACCACTTACATCCATCCAAAATATTAAAAAAATAAAACATGACATTGGGAAAAGAGGAAAATCAATGTAGACAGATGCTGCTACTCAAAACCCATCCAAAATATTAAAAATAAAACATGAAACAAGAAAAAAAATCAAAGCACTGTTGTTCTTGTCAAATACCAAAGAACAGACAAAACCCATGCTCCAGAAACGCAAATAAAAAGAAAGGAAAAACAAAACCACGATATCAAGCTGCGCCCACCTGACCTACTTTTTAAGATTAGATTTGGCTAATCTTGTTTTAAAAACTGTTAAAGAAGGAGCCGTGACTACATCAGGTGGTATAGGTCATTCCAAACTTTAACCACATGATTTTTTAAAAAATGTGGGCCAGTCGAGAAAACAAGGTTGTATTGTATTATTATTTTTAACGAATGGCCACCACCTCTGATGGTGGAAAACACGGTAATAATCAAAATCACACAAAATGTGCAAGAAATAATTAAAGTAAGGATGAAGTCTGTTTCTAATCTCAATTCAAGAAAGTCTGCATTTCAGAACTTGAGCCGCTGCGAAGTCCAAGTAGATATCAGGTAAAGATCGCTGCACCGACTTAGTCTGCTCGATATCCCTTATGAGGTGAGGCGGCCAGACTGGACTAACATATTCAATAGGTCGAACGCAGCATAAAAAAAAAAAAAGCCCAAAAATAATGTGTTACGTGCATTGGACAAAAACCATAATTTAATCATAGCTACTCGTTGTCATACAATTTTAACAGTGTAATTGCCATGAGAAGGGTTTTTCAGGACACTTTAAACTAGATGACTAGATCCTTAACATCGAATGAGTTTAATGCAGTTGCCCTCGGACTGGGCAAGAAACTCACACGAACATGATAAAACAACAGTATTTTAATTTTCGACGATAATGTTGGCGTCTTATTCACATAGCAATAAAAATGATGAAAAACGTCTCCCGCCCCAAACCAACTTACAAGGTTGCAGTCATCTTGGTTAGTTACTAAAAAAATGTTGCATTAGATCTGGTGCAATATTCTGTACGATATTCGCACAAGATCTTGCTGGACCCTGAAGGATCCTAGTACGATTCTACTGGATCTTGTACCAAGATCTTACTGGTTCGTGTGCAGGATCTTGTAAATTTTGTGCATAAGAACTTCAAGGATCGTATAAGAACTTAAGGAATTTGACAGATCTTACAATTTCTGTGATAGGACGTCATCAGATTGTGAATAATTTTGGCTGCATTTCTCTTTAAAAATAGATATAAAAAATGTGGAATCTTGACGGGTGAAATTTTTGCAGGGAGGGGGAGGGCATTTTGTCCTGGCGCATTCTGTTGTGATGGCATTATGACTGGTGGCAGCTGCTGGAAAACAACAACGTTGTTGTTTCAAATAAAGCGAAGCATGTACAAAAAATTACGGCGACGTTTCAGAGATTACTGCACTCCGTTATCAAGCAACAAATAATGCCTCATGAACTTCAAGTCGCAATAAAACACTAATAACGTTAAAAAGAAGACCACTGCGATACGTTAAAAAAACTAGCAATTAACAGAAAACCCAAAACAGATCCACTTTGTCGTTCAGTAGTGACGTTTAACCAGTATGACGTTTAACAGACTAAACCACTGTGATACTGGGGCGAATTGGTAAGAGCGCCCACCCTAGTACGCTGGGTGTCCTGGGTTCGAGTCCCCGTTGGGGCTTTGTTTCTTTACAAGATTGGCGTAGCTTGTATTCTCTCAAGGCTACTCCTGAATTCTGACTGTTTGCTTTGTTTACCCTTTCTTTTAATTTATTCTTTATTTTTTAAAATAATCGAATGGTAAAGGGAAAACCAAAACCAAACCCCCCCCTCCAAAAAAAAATTGCCACACAGGACTGTGTGTCATTTTATTTCGAAGAAATTACTTTCTTTTTTTACAAGATGCTTTTTTATCCAATAAACATTTGCTACAAATTGGAAAATATTCTCTCAAACATATTAAATTCTTTTCTTGCAACCGCAATAAAAACAAATCTTTGTCTGTCTCGTTGGTGAAGCGCATGTTCGACCACAGCCACCTACAGTAAAGGCCGTATCATCTTTGCCTCCAACAATGCTCCGCAAAACGGCGAACCAAATAACGACGCGGCAAGTTTGCCAAGTGGCGTCATCTGTTGACAGAATTTGGAACCATAGTCGGTTAGTTTGAAATTTCGCCGCTTGGTGTAGAGATGGCAGCACCTAGCAAACTTGCGCTTTCTTCCATGTCATTGGTTGATTTTACGTGCTTAATTTGTCTTGATCTGATCCGGCCTTTACTGTAGGTGGCTGTGGTTCGACAGAGCCACTTGACGAACGCTTTACAAATCAAAGTGCTCTAGCCATTGCACAATGAGCCATTCCATCATAGAAATCGACGCGATTTGGTTTATTCGATGTCCATGTTTCACATACTTTATTTTCTTTAATCCCATTTTTGCACACACTGGCTAACAAACGCTGATTTTCGTTCGCTTTGCTCACTCAATCGGCGCATCCAGTTAAAAAAAACAAGATGAAATGGCTAACGCAGAGGAAAACTTGCCATTCAGCCAAATTAAAAACAAAAACATTTATTTTAGAGTGTTATAAGTCTTTGTGTAATAAGCTTTTGAACCGAAACGTGAGAAGTAAAGCCAGTAACGTTGTTTGGAGAACTGAACTAAATTTTGGGTTTTGGGTTTGTTTAGTTGTTGAAACTGACAATTTTAACACACTGACAAATTAATTTTCATCCAAATTTTTCAGCACGGTCCAAAAATAAAAGGTCACAGACAGGGACACTAACGAAGTGGCCCTATTAATTTTATTTGTGGACTAAATCCCATAGGCTAGTTGCTCTTTAAAAATCCCAACTATAGAAACGATTAACTGAGCAAAAAACGGCTTCATCGTTAAAAAAAAGACATTAGAGCTCGTATCCCCATACTCACAGCCGTGAAGGTGCACGAATAAAAACGGATTAGAGTTCACTTGAACGCAACGAACTATAATTTGAACTCCAATACCAGGGAACATGGACTGTTTTTGATCAATGGTTATGTCAGAAAGAAAGCCCAGTTTATGTTTGAAACCGCCGGCCGCCGGACATGCTAATGTCGCTTATGGGTAAACACTTCATATTATACATTAGGAATCCAAGCGTGTCTTTAAGAAGTTGTACTTTAAGATCTCTGAAGCTCCTCGGTATCCACGGAGACTCGAATTCTTTCGATTCATTGTTCCGTTTAAACCCGAGTCAAACAGCCACCGTTCTGGAAGAGTAAGCCTTTCCGCAGAAGAAGGCATTTGGCTACTTCCCAAATTGTTAAAACGTGTATCTAAAACGGTCGTTGTATTGGGGAGAGGTCTTTGGAAATTGCTTTCCAAATCAGGGTGCGTCGTGAGCTGCTATGGTCAGTGAGAGCATGACCACGCCTCTTTCTATATACTAGTGGTTCTTGGCCACTGTTGCAGTTGACTCTGCCAAATGGCTTGTGTGGTTAGCTGTATACAGACAATACCCACACCCAATACCCTCTTAAGGACAATTTTAACCATTTTTTTTCTTTTTAACACACTTGGGAGGGGGAAGGTTGGATAAAATGAAAATATGACGCATAATTTTTATGACACCCTTAAAGGTCCTGACAAAAATGTTGACACTATACCCCCCCTCCCCGCCCAATTAAGGTCCGCAATAACCTGACCTTCCCCCTCACACCAAATTAAGCGTTTTTTAAAGACATCAGGCTGCCTGTGGATGATACCCTCTAACCAAATTAAACAAATCTTAGTCCAGACAAACATGTTTCGAAATGTTTGAAAATTGCATCACCTTTTCAGTGAAAGTAAATACGGGTTCGACACGTATTCCTGAACGCATTCAAAGATGTGGTTTTTAAATCTTGTTCGATCACATATTTATATTATCCGCGGCCTATCTTGAGTTCGCCCCAGAACGAACACAGATAATCGATTGTATGTTTTTGGTAGCAGAGTGCCTTGTTGATATCCAAGATGGTTACAAAAACAATGGCGGCCGTCGATTAAAGCCGCCCATTCCAGGAAGAAGCAGCCGCTCATAAGACAACTGCAGGACTCAAGATACGCCGAGCACATGATAATTTATTGAATTTTATTGAATTTTTTTTACTGAATTTGTTTATAGTATTTTCTAAAAAATAAAATTCTATTATTTTGTGATATGTATGACACAAAACAAACATTTATGACAAATTTATGCCATTTCGTTAAAATCCAAAATTTAATGAATTTTGTGACAAGTGGGAGCCCTGTACCCAACAACGTTTTAATAAATGTTTTTATTTAAATTGTCATCGCATTTCTAACATCATTCCAGTGCTCCCTAAAAAAAAAAAAAAAAAAAAAACAAGAACAAAAATGACATCATTCCGTACTGTCATATGTTGAATGAGTTAAAACACGATGAACTGGCTAAGGCACAGGCAAACTTGCCATTTCAACCAAATTAAATAAAAAATTCTTGCAGTAGGTTAAGTCCTTGGTATTGTTTCGAGCCGAGACGTGTGAAGTGTAGTAAGCAACATTATTTTTGGAACTGAACGTCGTGTCATTTCCTTCCTTCCCCCCGCCCTCCTCCCGACGCGACATCGGAGAAAGATGGATGGTTATTCAGAATACGCTGCTCCACCATCTCCCCGGAATATTTCTCACACCTCATTTCGTAGTTACAAAATTGATTAATTTGGACGAAGTAATACGTCACAATAAACTGGAACAAATTCAGAAGACAATTGCAACGATTTTGTCCGTCCGTCGCCTTTTTCAACTTTAGAGCGATACCAGGTACAGACGACACCGTTTTCACCATTTGATTCAGTGACCATACGTTCGTTAAGAAACAACAGTAGCCTGCCTTCTGTCAACAGGCAACGTAGTGTGGACAACAGCTGTTAACACTTGCGGTTCGCAGTATTAGCCAAGTTAATAAATATCATAACAAAAACCAAAGCTGGTAAAAGGGGCCACCAAGTTCTGAATGGTTTGGCCCTTCGAAGTAGTGATATCAACACACCAAAACACTCGCCAAGTTAATCGCACCGCTTAATAGTTCGAAGGTTAAATGAAAACCATAACAATGCTAATTCGGTAGCAATGTACAAGTTTTCATTTAACGTCCAAAGTATTATTCGGTGCGATTAAGTTGTAGAATGGTTTGTTGTGTTGATATCACTCCTTTGAAGGGCCGAACCATTCGGAACTTGTCGGCCCCTTTTACCAGTTTTGGTTTTTTAAATGATATCAGTCCTTTTTTAAAAAATTGTGTATTAAACTCAACTCCACTACCGTGCAGATGTTTAATAAAGTGTCACGTGAACTAGAAATTGGTTTTCAACAATTTGCTAATACCTTTTGCCTATAGGCCGAACCATTCTCAACTTGGTCACTTCTTTATTGGTTTCTGGTTTGGTTTTAATTTTGTTGTAACTTGTTTTATTTCGTTAGTTTTGGTGTGTTGATATTACTCCTTTGAAGCGCCGAACCACTCTCAACTTCGTGACCTCTTTACCAGTTTTTGGCTTTATTTATTTTGCTTTGTTTTTAGAGTTGGTTTATTTTTCGTGAATTGGACGTGAATACAATATCTTTGGCAACGTTGTTTAGATTTATCGTGCTAAACTAGTGTGTGTTTAGGCACACACGTCAGTATACACGTTGTCATTGTCCGAACTTTGGCCGTCCAATGAGAGGCGATGCCGACAATACTAACAATGGTTATAACAATATTTTCGTACCATTCGCGCCATCCCACGTCATCCTCGTTACACCCCTATGCTCCAAACCATAAAAGGTACGCAGTTCGTATCGTACTGCAGCCATTCGTCCAATTTCATAGCTGGAAGCCTTCCCATTATCTCGGTATCGATGAATAATCACCCTATGGAAATTAACATGGGGATGAGCGGACTAGAATTAGCTAGTAGCTAGTTACACATTTTCAGCGTTATTGAGGATCAGATTTTGCATTGAAAGCAGCTTAACTGACATTCCTACGCGAGTTAATTTTTGTCAGGTGGGTCATTGCTCTTGATTTCAACACAATTTAAGCTTCTGTACCGCATTATTATTTTCCCCCAAGTACCTGAAATGTGCCCAACTATGCTTCAAGATATAAGACACTGACGCTATGGCACCGCGCTACAATGGTTTACAACCTCGACAATTAAATTGATGTGATGTTTGTTGTGATGATTGTTGCCTAACTTGTCGCAACACACTAGCGTGTGTCTAGATATGGTGATATTTCTTGCAGGGCATTCTTTGGCTGAACAGTAGCCTTTCTTCTGTCTACAGCCAACGTAGTGTGGACAACTGGTCCTGTAAACTCTGAATAAATCTAATCTGAGATCTGTAATCTGTGTGGACAACAGGCTTCTGTTAACTACAGAATGGCACGTGCAGCATCCAAAGAAGAGAAATAAGGCCGTGAAAAAAAATAAGTCTGTTTCTCGGGTATTTTCATTCAAAAAGTAACCAGGCCACCAGGCTTTTTATTTTATTTTTTATTTTATTGGAAGTAATTCGAGTCTTACTTTCAACTGCTCAAAACACTTGCATTTTAATTTTACGGAAAAACTTGCAAAACACTTAATTTTACGGAGCTGAAAGTGTTTAATTTAGGCTAAATAATACTTATTTTCAGCTAACTGAGTTGCTTTTCCTTGTAACGGTAATAAATTTAGCTTGAACTAGCAAATAAAAAGCATCGACAAGGGGCAAATTTGACCACCAGGCAGGGCCTGAGAAACAATTAATTTTTTTTTCGTAGCCTAAAGAAATTTTTTTTTAATTTTGCATTTATTTTTTGAACAATGAAAAGGGGCAACGCGGCACGTAATTATCGACGCGGGCGCTTACGAGGCCTAATGTTAATTTCTTTCGCGGCCTAAGTTTACTTAGAGGTTTTTCTCTAGGGTGTGGAAATTACACGTGGAACCTCTGCGCTCTTCCGGAGTAATTAGCTAAACAAGCAATAGTGCTGTAGGCGGTTCCTAAGTTCTAGATCCCTCCTTTACGTTTTTTGCTCCAAGAACAAAAAAACGCAAACTGTAACCAACTTATACTGTAGAACGTCGTGCAACGTCGTGCAATAAATTTGTTTCTGGAGAATAAACGTAATTGACGTAGGCTGTCGTGGAGAGGGAGCAATATCTTTCCGACTTCTGTCTTCGCTTTTTTTTTTAGGGTGGGGGTCTAGTGGTGGGAGGAAAATAAAAATCCCCGCCCCACGTCATAATTCCAATTTCCCAAAAAA
>JAHWFP010221544.1:0-38670 GCA_023313725.1 Lithobius niger
GAATTAGCTGGAAAGGTATGACTACCATGTTAGCATCCAATTCGAAAAATAACCATCATTTGCGGGCCCTGGAATCACTTACCGTAAAACACATGGAAAATCAAGGAGTGAAGCTTATGACTATTCAGCCTCCATCTCATCCCTTTATCTACCACCTCGTGAATCCTAGGTTGCAAAACTGACTGAACATTAGCTGGAAAGCAACTATCCAGACAGTGAAGACGAACGATTATCAAGGTCAGTGGTCGCAAGGAAAGATTTAAACACGAATTTCAACAAACCGTCCGATGCAGTTAGAGGTCAACCAAATTTCGGTTTCGATTTCAGCCGTAAAGTTAATACGGTTTTGGTTTCATCCTATGCTTAAAGTTTGGTGCGGCCGAAACTACTTCTACCTCTTGGCAGTAGCCAATTTCTGTGTAGACTAGTGGTGCTGGCATTCGAGGGGCACCATCACAGATCATGCTTGCGTCTGCCATACCCATGCCAATCAATAATGAATACACATTTTCAAAAAAATCCAAATTCAAACATATTTAAATGACTTGGTTGCACTGGAGGGTATTTATGATTTCATTTGTCTTTAAGTTTGCAAGCAAACCTTTTACTTACTGAATGAAGCCCTTTGCCTGCTCTGGACTGACACAAATAAAAAAAACACTAGTTTTAAAATTAAAAATTAGTAGGCCTAGTGACCAAAAAAATGCAAAGTCCTGAAATCTTGTCGCAAGATTGACAAATTATTTTGTGGAGGGGCTGGTGGGAGGATATGCATGGATTTTCTCAGTCTAGGGGTGGAAAATGGGTAACCCAGGATCTGCTTCCGGGCTCTGACTATGACTGCATAAAAAAAAAACACATTCATGATTTTATTCTTGCTTTTTGTCAAATTATTAAAATTTATATTATTCAGGTTAGGTTTTGCTTCTGGTTTCGGTAGTGGTTTCAGTTTCAGCCGAAGCAGATTGACCGATTTCGGTAGTGTTTTCGGTTTTGGCCGAAAACTAATCACTGTTTTCAGCAGTGGTTTCGGTTTCGGCCAAAATTTGAAAAAAATTTATTTCGGTCAACCACAAGATGCAGTAGTAAAAAGCTCTCATAATCACAAGAAGCCTGATGAAGAAAGTCGACTTTCAAGCACAATAACACCAGTGGTTAATTGATTTACTAAAATTTGCACCAATGTTTTTAAATTGTGTATTTAGTTGAAGTGTGAGTAAAAATTAACTTGTGATATCCCTAAAAGAAGCAAAAATTTTGGATGCCTTTTTCAAAATAGTAGTCAGATTTTATGGGGAGGGGGTAAGGTTTTTAAAAGGCGAAGATGTGCTTTATATACCTTACTTCAGTTTCTTACAATTTTATCGTTAGGACACCTGCTCAGCTACCGTGGTGTGATGTTCTGTAGGCCTAATCTTTGATACATACTGTCCATGTTAGTACAAAGGAGTATCTTAATTGAGCAGCAAAAAGTCTGGGACTTCTACAGAAGAAGGTCTAAAATTAGAATTTTTTCCGATCTAAGTGGAAAGTTAATGTGTTAGCAAGCTTACATTTTTTTGATTAATCAATACGTATTTATATTTTAGTGTAGCCTAGTTTGATATCGTATATTTTTCTGTTTTTAGGAAAGCAACATGCAGTTAACCAGGTGCAAGCCAAAGCCAGATTTCCACCTGGAGTGCCGTAAGACTATTCGGGCTATACGTAGGTTTTGGAAAGAACAGATTTACAAAGAAACCTCAAGAAGCAGTCAGTAAGGGCTGCACTCATCACTAATGCAGTATTTCAAAATTTAAAGCTTAACTCAAATGTGATAGTTGTATTATGTATGCCGCAGAATATTTGTGCTTTATTTTAGAACAACATCCAAGAGACTTTCTTTGGCTGTGTGAGCATTCTTTTTCTAGCCCAAAATTTGTATGTAGTGGTATGGGAAGGAAAATGGAATCGTTTTGCTTTGCTTTACGTACTGAAACTACTGTTACACAAATGATTTTAGGAAAATATTTTAATTTATATGCTAAGCTAGCTTAAAAACTTATGTTTTGTCAGGCATAATCAGCTCTATTTATTGGAAGGATATCGGTCGTTGACCAAAATGACAGATGAGCATTACCAGCTTACATTTGTGTAACAGTGACACATTAAAGTGTATAGGCACAAATAATCGTAATTGCTGCATAGCTTGGTTAAATCAGTAACACGTTACCCTGCCAAAAAATCCTTAGCAATTAAAACATCTTTTTAATTTTGTTATTTTTATGATATTGAACAATTTCAATAATTGACCAGATTCATCAGTTCGCTTGTCAACAGCTTAAAATTTGGGTGAATGTGGATAATTTAAATTGTAGGTTGGCGCAAATAATCGTAATTGTGTATCTTGGTTTCTGGAAGTAAGCAACTCAGTTGGCTACTCAATGCAGTAAACTGGTTGACTGGCTTCGTTTCCAAAATAAAGCACCATTTATTTGTTTTAAATTAGTAGCACACGCTAGCCTACCAAAAGATCCTGATTCCAATAAATAACCAGATTCATCAGTTCGCGCGTCAACAGCTTTAAAATTTGTATAAATTTTCAGTTTGTAGGCACAAATGTTCCTAATTACGTATCTTGGTTTCTGGAAGTAAGCAACTCAGTTGGCTACTCAATGCAGTAAGCTGGTTGACCGGCTTCGTTTCCAAGATAAGCACCATTTATTTGTTTTAAATTAGTAGCACACGTTAGCCTACCAAAAGATCCTTAGATCCAATAAATAACCAGATTCATCAGTTCGGCGTCAACAGCTTTAAAATTTGTATAAATTTTCAGTTTGTAGGCACAAATGTTCCTAATTGCGTATCTTGGTTTCTGGAAGTAAGCAACTTAGTTGGCTCCTTAACGCAGTAAACTGGTTGACCGGCTTCGTTTCCAAGATAAGCACCATTTACTTGTTTTAAATTAGTAGCACACGCTAGCGTACCAAAAGATCCTTAGATTCCAATAAATAACCAGACTCGTCAGTTTGCGCGTCAACAGCTTTAAATTTGTGTAAATTTTCAGTTTGTAGGCACAAATGTTCCTAATTGCGTATCTTGGTTTCTGGAAGTAAGCAACTCAGTTGGCTACTCAACGCAGTAAACTGGTTGACCGGCTTCGTTTCCAAGCTAAGCACCATTTATTTGTTTTAAATTAGTAGCACACGCTAGCCTACCAAAAGATCCTTAGATTCCAATAAATAACCAGATTCATCAGTTCGCGCATCAACAGCTTTAAAATTTATATAAATTTTCAGTTTGTAGGCAGAAATGTTCCTAATTGTGTATCTTGGTTTCTGGAAGTTAGCAACTCAGTTGGCTATACTCAACGCAGTAAACTGGTTGACCGGCTTCATTTCCAAGATAAGCACCATTTATTTGTTTTAAATTAGTAGCACATGCTAGCATACCAAAAGATCCTTAGATTCCAATAAAAATCAGATTCGTCAGTTTGCGCGTCAACAGCTTTGAATTTGTGTAAATTTTCAGTTTGTAGGCACAAATGTTCCTAATTGCGTATCTTGGTTTCTGGAAGTAAGCAACTCAGTTGGCTACTCAACGCAGTAAACTGGTTGACCGGCTTCGTTTCCAAGCTAAGCACCATTTATTTGTTTTAAAGGAAAACTAAACCCTTCCATCTTAAATTTCACTATTGATAGTTAGGTACGAAAAAAACAAGATGCAAGTTACGCGAAGTTTCTAACATTCTTATTAATTAAGCAATAGTTAATTTAGAATCTAAGTTTGATGTTTCCATGGCGCGAGACAGGCAAACGCGATTTCCTCGCATGGTACTGACGTCACACTTCATCACCTTGGACCTTGGAGGATGACGTCATCGTAGCATACAAGCGAGTGCGCGCCGGCTTATGCTTCTAACATGGCGGCTGCAACACCGGACCGCTCTGACCATAGCAGTGCCAACCAAAATTCAATCTCTGCGTGATTTATTACATTAAAGTATTCAAGAAAGTAGCTACCGTGACTGTTACCGCTACAGAGCTTGTGAAAGTTCGTTCAGCTAAGCTAAGCGGTAATCCACACAACTCGAAATGCTGGTCAGATAAGCGATCGGGCAGTGTCCACTTCGTGCTCATGGGGAGGGAGAAGTAGATTAGGGGGCGCGCGCTTCGTTTGAAAAGAATCTGTTCTTCGCTAGCAGTAAGGAATGTGAGAGCCGTGCGCGATCTTGCCTGAGCTTGTTGGGCGCATGCGCCAACAGGTGATGAAGTGTGACGTCACACGAACGAGACTTGGTTGTGTTGACCGCACGGATGAAGAATTCGTCTGCTAGAATTAAGATTTAGACACATTACTACGTAATAACTATAAAGCCTAAGTGGTTTTCGTACCTCTCTCATGTTTTTTAAGTGTCTTATTTAACGGTACTGAAATTTAAGATGGGAGGGTTTAGCTTTACTTTAAATTAGTAGCACACGCTAGCCTACCAAAAGATCCGTAGATTCCAATAAATAACCAGATTCATCAGTTCGCGCGTCAACAGCTTTAAAATTTGTGTAAATTTTCAGTTTGTAGGCACAAATGTATGCCAAATCTTTTTAATACTTTCGGTATACGATGTTAAAGTATACTTCGCCATCAAAACTGTTGTAAAAATATAACAGTGTGAAGCCCCTACAGACCCCTTTTTTTTTCTCCCAATATGTATTCAAGTACTGCTCTTCTTATGTTTCTGGCTGTTTAAAAAATGTTGTTTCTGAAGCTCTGGGCATGGGCTTTAACCCCCTGTCCACTGTTTTATTTTACGGTAGGCAAAAATGTCAACCCATGATTTGTAAACTATGCTTTTTGTATTCACTGCACTGTATATCCCCCGCCCCAACACCTGAATTTGCTCTGGGCATGATGAGTTTGCTGCGTGCATATTATCACAACTAAGTGCACATAGCGTATTATATATACAGATACCCAGGCTTTATTACTACGAAAAAGTTCATTAAAAAAACCGCATGCACGATTTTTTTTAGAAAAAGGCTTGAGAAACAACTTCCTTTTTTTTAAATAGTCTTTATATTTTGTCATACTGTATAAACTAAGTTAAAAATAGGAAAATGGATCTGCCACCCAGATTGAAAAGTTAAGAATCAGCCGATATGAGTTTTGACCGATTCGATCCCAATACTAAAAATTCTATTAAACATAGAAATATGCTTGCAGAATCTTTATATGTATGTATCCTTAATTTTAAAATGGCACATCGCTTACTTTGAAAATTTGAGTCCATGTATACATGCTGTACGCTTAGATTAAAAAAAAAGATATTATGCACCTAATGTCTTAGCATAATTTCAATAGCCCTGTTTTTCTGAAGTTTGATAGGCTCAGAACGACTGTCTTCATCAGGCTAATGCATTACCGCTCACTTCGTCGTGTTCGTTTGTCTGCTACGCGAGACCGTAGTCTCCGATACTTGCAAGGCTGTTACACAAACGTTCGAACCATCCCACAGCAACATATTAAACTTGCCTCTCAGCAGATACTGAATGCTTGGGTTTGATGATCCGTGGGTATTCAAGTGCAACTCGAACAGTGATGTCCATCTGCGAAGCCTCGAATCCCTGGCCATTCAACACCACAGCCGATAGAAGGCTGTGCTGATGATATCCAGGGACATTCAAACCCAAGCATTTAGTATCTGCTGTGAGGCGAGTTTAATAAGTTGCTGCAGGAACAATGCGGCCCTGCAAGTATCGAGGCTACGGCCGCCTCGTCAGGCGAACGATCACGACGAAGCGAGCAGTGATGTAGTAGCCTGACAAAGACACTGTGGCATTTACATTCACTAGGCATGGAACTAATGTATTGTATTTACAGTTACAATTACCCATTCGTAAACAGAATTTTATTAGTAATTATGAAGTGTGTCATTTTATCACAGTAACTGGTTTTGCTGTAGAGTGTAAAAGGTAGTTTGTCTTTATTGTATGTTTATTGATGATGAAAGTGTGTGATCTTCTGTGAACCCTTTAATAATAATAAAGAGGCAGGCCTAAACAAATGTCTGGAATGACTGATTTTTTGCTGCATTGAGTTCTTCAGTAGGGTTGTGCGCTTTGCAAAAACTTCTCCATTCCTTGGGATGTATAGTCAGCACCAAAAAGACAGAAGCCAAGGAACCAGGAGGGAAAGCTTTATGAAAGTTTAAGTAAAAAAACTGGTACTGACAGCTACAAATTGTGTAGTGTAAACACTCGTTTAAGTAGGGGGTGGGGGGAGTCATTCTGAGGTTCTACTACAACTCAACCAAAACTGGTTTCTGTTAGCCTAGTTCAAGATGTGCCTATGATGATTAAAAAAAATAAAGCTGCCTTACCAAAATATCTTTAAAAATGTTATAAAATGTCAATCACGTTCCCTGATATTTGATGTTTTTCTGATGGTGGATTTCCCAAGGTCATTGAGCCAATGACAGCAAGCATGACAGAGTGGCTTTTGTGGAAAGATACTAATAAGGCTGTTCTGAATCTGGTAACGATACCATGATGTTGGATCGGTATGGTCCATTTTAGTTTTCATCTGATAAGGCTTACATTTTTATGGTTGGTAGGAAAAATGGTATTATTTTGTTCAGGTTAGGTAAAAGTTTTGCTTTTCATCTTTAAATAAATACTTTTTAAATACTCGAAAAGTTTTATTCGATTAAACTGTTTTCATTGGTTAGATTTATGTTGCTACTTGCGTGTTGCTATACAAACGATGTACCCTGCGCGTCACTACATCCACCAAAACGATTTTATGATTTGGACTAAAGAATTAAAGTAAAGATTGTGTAGAAACTACTTACCCTTCCCTGGCTCTTTCACTGAAGCCTAGCCAACAACACTTATAAGAAAAGCAAGAGGCTTTTCATTAAACCAGTGATATTTCCTTACACCACTGTTCCCATCTAAATGGGTAAACAGTTTGAACTAAAGGACTTCGGAAAGATGTGGAAACCATAAACAGGGCGATTTACAATTAGCGGCAAATTATTCTGCAAGTCCAAGAGGGGAGGAAAATAAAAGTGTCCTCTCTTGAATTTTAAAACTGATAAATCTTGGATTAACTCGTGCAATTTAGTTTGATTTTCTATTTTTTAGCACCTGGAATACAGATTTGTAATGTTGCAAAATTTCTTCATTTGTGGAACACTTCTCAGAACACTTCAGGTGGAACACTTCAGGCGGAACACTTCTGAGATCACTTGAAGTGGTCTTAATTTGACCATTTTGAAGTGTTCGGAAGTGTTCTTAATAAGAACACATGAAGTGTTCTGAACACTTGAAGTGTTCTTAGTAAGAACACATGAAGTGTTCCGAACACTTGAAGTGTTCTTAGTAAGAACACATGAAGTGTTCTAAGAAGTGTTCTCACTGGAAGTGTTCTTAAAAAGAACACTTGAAGCGTCCTTAATTTGACCATTAAAGTGTTCTCAGAAATGTTCCCAGAAGTGTTCTCAGAAGTGTTTTTGTGAATTACAGTGTGCTACTGTGTACAGGGGGTCGAAATAGCTAAAATACAGGGAATTGTTAGGTCGACCTGTAGTTTGGAAAGAAAATACAAATACGAGGGGGGGGGGTGTCAGTATAGTGGCTGCTATATGCAGGCGCTATTTCGACCGTGGGTTTTCAAATGCTACTGTGTACAGGGGGTCGAAATAGCAAAAATGCAAGGTAGTTTTAAATCAACCTGTACCGAGTCTCCCCCCCTTTCCCGGACAGCTTCATCCCAAATCTACGACCCCCAAGTTGAACTCTCCAGTCTCCCGGTCATCAGGTTTCCAAATATAAGTTGTCCGACTGCTTGTTTTGGTCACCAATACATTCTACAATCCTAGCGGAGGGGCTACATAAACCAAGCATTAACTAGGCTTACCGATAAAATGCAACTACTACAGAGCAACCTATTAGAATCTACTAAAAATCGTTAACTAAATCAGCCCTGCGGTCTATTTTGACACATTAAAGTCAGGTCTAGCTTAAAAATACCATGCAAGCAAAATTACAACTAAAATGTGCTATAGCAACGATCCACAACAATCGCAATGGCGTCGACAATCGGACAAAATTAGCGCGAATCTGAAGGTGACGCCCACAGACGTGAACTACGCGATTTCATTGGCTGTTAGATTTATACCCGGTCGATATAGCAACTGCGACTCGGTGGCGCTACGCGTACCCCCGGTTCAAGCAGTCACTTCCTTATTATTTAGTCCCAGAAGTTGGCTTTAAAAATCCACCGTACACATCTATATTTTTTTCAAGGTGTATTGTTTCTAGAGGGAAACAAAACAAATTCTCGTGTAGGCATCCCCGACCAACTTTTTTTTTTGGCCGAGAGACAGCCATGCTTTTCGTTGAAAACTCGAACTCGGAATAGGCGTTCGACATAAAGTCGTAAGACGTACGAGAAGGCCGTCTATGAAGATTTGCAGAGCTATTCGATGGCCACAGACCCGTCCCAAACAAACAAACACAAACAAACAAATACAGTCCGTTGTAGATTCTTACGGGGCAATAATGATAATTTTTTTACGGGAAATGTCACTGGCCTCGCACGTGTTTTTTTATTACACACGCTGTTCACTATGTGTGCTGTTGTGGGGTGCGCATAAAAAAAGCAATCAATCGTAAATATACTGTTTTTCTTGGTTAATGATTGTGTCTGTTGTATACTACGTGGGCTGCAACAATCAACTGCATGCATAAACCTTTGTAGCGCGACGCAATAGCTGTAAAAAAAAGGTACACGGATTACAAACAAAAATGTCAAGTGTGCCGTAAAAAAAAAAAGGATTATATGATTGAAGTTTCACTTGTTAAAATGTACACGGATAAAAATTGATGATTTCTACTTGAAATAAGCAAATGTACAATTGAGAAAATTGCATCTGTTTAAGTGCTGTTGTGCTTTACGAATCATATATGTAAAACGTAAAGCACAACAGCACTTAAACAGATGCAATTTTCTCAATTGTACATTTGCTTATTTCAGTAAAAATCATCAATTTTTATCTGTGTACATTTTAACAAGTAAAGTGACACTTCAATCATCTAACCTGTTTTTTTACGGCACACTTGACGTTTTTGTTTGTAATTATATTAGTAGATGTTGTTCGTAGTTCTCGAAGCCACTTAGCCATATAAACCTGGCACCCTTACCGCAGCTACTATTGGCTACTAGCTTAGCCAACCAACAGAAAACGAGAATATCTCCGAAAATATTTGAGGTGGGAATTTCATCTCGATCTCATGAATTTCTTGCACCAAAGCTCCTTTATCATGGAATTTCCACCAAACTATAACAAATTACGAACGTTATTATGTCCATCCAAATAGACAAACGTCCAAATAAATTTATTACCTTACCATATTTTAAAGGATTTTCAAAACCGCTTAGAAAACTACCTACTTCTCAGAGCATTGCTTTATTTTCATCATACATACAGCTTAATATAAACAGCTCACAAGCCTATTAAAGCTGTCGCAAACCAAGCAGTCGTAAAAAAATGAACAAAACTGTAAATATCAGGTTCCACATTGGGAGCCTACATGTAAGGCCACTTGCACGGGCATTACGAAACAGTCCATAAGTAAAAGAATCGTATCACCTAAGTGCTCTTCTAACGTAATGACTCCTCAACTTCGTTATTTCAACACAAGATAAACACGAGGGGCACTGCCCACAACCTATACAAAACCACAGTTTGATTTAAACAAACACAATACCGCGCAAAAACCAACAGTGAAAGTATTTGCATCCTTGCTCATCAACCGCCAGTACATAATTATATTTTTCCCGACAATAAAGGAATAAACGAATATGTTCCAATATGTTTCAAAATTCCACCACTTGGACCGCCCCATAAGCCTGTCCCCCAGCAGTAATATTTACTTCCAAGCCGACGCTTTAAGGAAAATAACTGTTACTGGTATCCAAATATTGTGAGTCTTTCCGACCCACTTAGCTTCTTTTAGTTTACTTGGTTTATTTATGTGTTCTTAATTTTTTAATTTGACTGACTTAGGCATTCGCCAGTTTTGCTTGATGACGAAGGTCTCAGTCCTTCAAACATGGCAATTTATTTTTTTGCACGTTTCAAAGGCATATTTTATAATCCACACAGGCAGCACAGAGACACACAAAACCCATATTCAGTCGAGTATTCGACCTCACACGCTTTGCTTGCTCGGCCAATTATTTCAAAAATGAAATTACACGTTTCCGTCAGCAGGGACAACATCCATTTCCTTCTGCCTTACTTTTTGGCGTGGCTCGCTCCTTTTCTCCAACAAGGATTTGTTTTGTTGATACCATCACTTTCAGGTTTTGCTTCCATAGTCTTTTTTTTCTTTCTTTTTGCTTTATTTCTTGGGTTTCACTCTTGATTTGGCATAGGCTGCAAGTTGTTGTTTTTAAAAATTATTTACTTAAAATGGTCTGGTACTGCTGTCTAAAGCAGTCTGACTGTTGTTTTAATGAAGTGAATTTTCTTTTAGCAATATTTTTTTGTTCATGCATTAACTACTGGGGGTCTTTATTCTTAAGACCTGTTGTTCTGGAAACAATTGCTTATTATTAAGCCACCTTCGACATTTACAAACATTTTACAGGAGTTGCTCTGTAGATGTGCCCTTTTCATACGGACCTTTCTAATTGGTCAAGTGTCATATGGACCTTATAGCGGTTATGGAGCTCCAAATGTCCAAATTGATTTTTTTACATTTTTTTTAAAGAGCATTATTATGCAATAATGCCAAACTGAACATTAAATAAATCCGTGCGTTTACAAGGCGATACTTCAGTACTAATAAGAAATCCTAAATATTTTAAAAACGATGACTGCTGTCCTCAAAATCTAACGAAAGCCAAAGAGAAAAAAATGAAATCTGATATATCTACCCCAAAACAAAACTTGTTAAGGATTCCCGCCAAGCTTTTCGGCCGTGTGAAGTCCTGATATCAAAGGCCAAGCTCTTTCGCCAAGCTAATCCCACCGACTAATACTTCAAACGTTAAATGAAATAATTGAAAATTGCGCAGTAAGCAATTTTCATATATTCCATTTAACAATCGAACTATTACTCGGTGGGATTAGCTTGGCGAAAGAGCTTGGCGTTTGATATCAGGACTTCACACGACCAAAAAGCTTGGCGGGAATCCTTCACAAGTTTTGTTTTGGGTACAAACTTAGGCCCGGCGCAAATTGGGGAGCCAAATGAAGCAGCAACCAGCAACCGGGAGCCAATGGCTGCCATATTGGCTGATGCAAGTGGCTGCCTGAAACCATTTTCGGGAAACCGGTAGCCATGTTTTCCGTCTCTGGACAATTCAGACCCAGTCAGCCAAGTTGCGCGCAACCGACGGTTTCCACCTCCAAAACGAGGCTACGTCCTGGCATTTCAGCAAACATGGTGCTTGGAATTTCAGGTCCACTTCGCAGGAAACAAAGCTGACGAATTGTTATGCAGGCAAGAAACAACATATAAATTGCCCGTGTGTGGGGCAAGAAACAACATATAAATTGCCCGTGTGTGGGGATGTTATCCCTGTTCTTTAGAAGAAAGAAAAGAGTTTGAAAGGGTGGCCGGGGTGGGGGGCGGGGGGGGGGGGGCAGTATGTCTGTTACCATTAAGCATATGATTACGCATTAAGTGAACCATACAAGGTATTTTCTTTTGAGTATATAGGAGAAAAGGAGCAGGGGAAAGGACACGTACAGGATGGGAGGAAAAGGGGAGTACTCCAACAAGCGAAATTGCCTGTCACGTTCAACGTTTACGCCACACTAACCAAAAACTGGGAAACAACCACGGGCAAAACAATACTCAGGGCGAAGCCACACTAGAAATAATGCGAGCAGTATACATCTACATTTATACATTTTAAGACAAAGTCTCATAGCAAAAACACGACAACCTCCAAAATAAAAACAAACACAACAGCCACCCCTACAATGAAAACGGGTCATCGTGTCATTTCTTAGGGCAGAAGATAAAACTGGTAGCCTATGTTGTTGCATTGAAAAGTTGAACTTGGCACATTATTGCCTCGCAAAACAATGTGCTCTGTGTGGTCATCACAGAGGTAAATCTTAAATGACGTTATGAACGGAGGACAGTTATCTTTCGCACGTACAGACCGCTCAAGCCAAATCAAAACAAACCCCGCGCGAAGCCGGGTACGAATGCTAGTATATCAATCATATATCCTACAATTAATGACCTTTTGAGTGAAATACAGCCGGGCTGGCAACAATGACAAACCGCATTGTTGTAACGAACGCGCACCCGCACTTTCATCCAAACTGCAGACGTTTCAACAAACGTTTCATGAATCACTGGCAGTTGCATCCGGATTCGGCCGGGATTTTGTTTAGCGCATGGTTTCATTTCACGGTTCTCATCCAGTGTTTGGTTTGATGGGTAATTTTACATGTTCACAATTTTTCTTCACCAACTAATCCCCCTTTCCTCCAATCCTCGCTCGCCCCTTCTTTATTCCCCGTCCTCTCCGAGCCCTCCCCTCTTCTTTCCCTTCCCGACCTCCTACCCATCCTCAGCTTCCCTTTCTCCTTGCAACACGTACTTGAATTTGGATGGGTAGTTGAATTAAATACTGCTCCTCCCCTTCTCCCTCCTCCTTTTGCAACATTTGGAAACATTTGGTTTGGTCTCCATCCCCAAAACAACAAAAAATTACCATTACAGTCCAGTTAATCCGTAATCATAGGCTAAATAGTAACATACGCACTGTACCCCTCCCATTCTCTTTAGCTATCGCATTAGAATGCCAAGAGCCGGGCTAACATCGCACTGCCAAATGCACGAAAATTCTGCATCCACCGCTCCACCCCCTCTCCCAGTCTATCCCAGTCGCTTCGGTTTGAGCGACCCGTACTGTGTGCGGAAAAAAAACCTATCCTTCTTGTAAGACGTGATTTAAGTCTTGCAGCTGAAGATAACCGAGCAGAGCAAATTGTTAGTCGCGGCAACAACATGCCAGTTTCAACCCGGCAAAAGAATTAATACGTTCGCCCGTTTTCGTTGCTTCATTATTCAGTTGTTGCGCTTTTGCCCTTGTCCGTGTGGTGCCTCCTTCTCATGTCGATTGTGGCATGTCAAAGATCCTGGGTTTTCCGCTTGGATTTCTCCAGGTAAAGTGTCCATTTCATCGTCGTGGGGCAGATAACGCAGTTTGGGTTAGTGTTCTCTGAATACAAACAACCTTGTCGTGTCGTGGGGCAAATAACCCAGTTTGGGCTCGTGCTCCCAGAAAGAAAACAAACTATCATCTAATCACCGTCTATTGTCTTGAATGTTTCCTTTATAATGTTAGATTATGGCGTCAAAATGCTTATAAGGTACTTCCATTAAAGGGTAAATTACAGGTTTATGGAGAATAAGAAGCAATCAACAAGATGAATTTTCGTCACTGAATAACTCGAATTAATTTTTCTGCCATGTAGCATTACGCAGATTTTGCTTACCCAGCCTCAGCCCCAGCCGTTCCCCCGCCCCCCCCCCCCCTCTCCCCAAAACGTGAAGAAAATTACAGAACGCAAGAATGCCCGCGGTCCACTAGTATCCCATACTCAGTGCTTGGCTGTCAGTTGCTCTGGCTATGGTTGCTCAAATTTGCTGCTATGGTTGCTGACTATCGATGTTTCACGGCTGCTGGAAGCCAAGACTTCTCACGTGGGCGTGATACTGGCTGCTGGTTTCCCGAGTTGGCTGCTGGCTGCTGCTTTGTTTGGCTCCCCAATTTGCGCCGGGCCTTCGAGAACATTTTTTGAGCAAAAGTTAACTATTATTCGCAACCATTTGTTTACGGTTTGCTAAAAGCCGTACAAAAATAAAGCGAAAACTATATTTGGTAGTGTAGTTTTGTTGTGAATGGAGCTTGCCAACCGTAAGTCATACTTCAAATCGCGTATCCAAATTCATCCGGGTCGGAAAATAAATTTAGTAACCGGATGTTTTTAGGCTTCTGTACAGCCATACCGGCTGAGAAGACTATTGCAACGACTTTGTCCATTCGTCCGTAGACGAAGAATAACAAAGTGGGAGAGCTAAACCAAAATTAGACTGAACCAAAAGAGGGAAAAGGGTTGGGGAACTTTAGGGTTAAGTTAGGGTAAAGAGGGTTGTTTAGGTTGGGGGAAAATAGCCTAACCAAAATTGGGCCTACTAAAGGCCTAACAGCCAAAAATCCCCCTAACTAGGAGACCTAGCAGGGGTTGAGGGAGGACCAGCCAGTTGGCTGGCCCGAAGGCTTTCTGATTTTTCCATGCTGGCCCCTTGCTTAAATACGTTTTGGTTACCCCTAGCAACCGCGAAATAGCCAGGGTATTATGGGTAATGGAATGTTCTAGTATGTTCTAGAGGCAGGAACCGGAAACTAAATTAAAAGGCATAGATAATGTCCACCTATGCAAGATTAGACACACAAGACTAAGATTGGCCATCGGTCCCAGCAAGCATGAAAGTAAACAAGATTTGCGACATACTCCACCACCCACACGAAGCTCTGAGAAAAATTACACATCGCAAATCTTGTGTCTAAACTTGACAAACATACATCTTGTAACACTCTAACCATGTTGAATTTTTATTTCAAACAGTTGTCTGTAAAGCTGTAAGCGGAAAGAAAAACACATACATTCAAGTACATGTCACTAATATGAAAGCTGTTGAAAAAAAAAGTATTCCCAAATGAACATGAGAAAATGATACTCTTCAAAGACGGATTTACCGTCAACATCTTGTCCAAATGACTACGAATGACAACTGCACGAAACTCCTCTGCACACAAACTACGAGGTCCGAAGACTGACTCTTGCACTAAAACTAAGAGGTCCGAAGACTGACTCCTACACGAAAACTAAGAGGTCCGAAGACTGACTCCTACACGAAAACTAAGAGGTCCGAAGACTGACTCCTACACGAAAACTAAGAGGTCCGAAGACTGACTCCTGCACGAAAACTACACTGTCCCAAGACTACTCAAACGACTCAACAAAAAACGACTACAGCTGACATAATGATACACGCCTTCAAGTACGGACTTGAAACTACAAATTACGATGCACCTCAAACGATCGAAAAAAACATGGTTTAAGAAAACCAAAACTGCTAGAATGACTCACCAAAACTCGACACACCTCTCATAAATTAAGTTAGTTCTGAAACCCGAAAATTAGGTTGATTTATGGGAAAAAAAACCCTTTGGGGAAAAAAACCGTCGCAGAAAATATTGCTCCTCATGAGCAACCAACACAAATTGCATGAAAGGCAATTGAAATTGCCATAAGGCAACCAAACGCTAAAGGTAGTGTTCCCCCTTCACTAAACACACCCAGAATTCAAAAGTAGGCTTTACAGCCAAACTAAGCCTAAATTACAAAATTGTCCGAAATAAAAACGTTTCCGTTTTACCTCCCAAGTTCAAAAAACCAAAAATTCAAAATAGGCCTAAAAATAGGCTTAACGCCAAAAACCCTAAAAACGGATCCCCAAGACCCTTCTGCATGCCCCTACCAAATTTCAGCAAGATCTGAACACGTTAGGCTTAACTAGTAGCATAGGCCTAACTACACAATGGAACTTAAGGCCCAGGCTTAGCCATTGCTCGGCTTACCCACGTTTCACCTTAAGCTCCCAAAAACCTAAAAAGGGCCTAACAAAACCCAAACAAGAGAACTCTAACTTGGGCCTAACTAAATTCGCAGTAAAGGGAACCCCACCAGCCTTACTCCCGTGAAGAAAGAACCCAAAGGGAACATCCCGAGAAAAAAACCTTCCCAAACAGCCTTTCCCGGGTTTCGGCACCATGACGAAGAATAACAAAGTGGGAGAGCTAAACCAAAATTAGACTGAACTAAAAGAGGGAAAAGGGTTGGGGAACTTTAGGGTTAAGTTAGGGTAAAGAAGATTGTTTAGGTTGGGGGGAAAGAGCTTAACCAAAATTGGGCCTACTGAAGGCCTAACAGCCAAAAATCCCCCTAACTAGGAGACCTAGCAGGGGTTCAGGCAAAGGCCCGAAGGCCCGAAGGCTTTCTGATTTTTCCATGCTGGCCCCTTGCTTAAATACGTTTTGGTTACCCCTGGCAACCGCAAAATAGCCAGGGTATTATGGGTAATGGAATGTTCTATTATGTTCTAGAGGCAGGAACCGGAAACTAAATTAAAAGACATAGATAATGTCCACCTATGCAAGATTAGACACACAATACTAAGATTGGCCATTGGCCCCAGCAAGCATGAAAGTAAACAAGATTTGCGACATCCGTCGCTTTTTTCAACTTCGCTTCGCTCACTCAATCAGCGCATCCCCCTTCACTTGACTCTCCCGAGGTAAATGTTAATCATTATGAACACATACTACAAACTCACGGAATGGTAAATGTTCATACATTTTTAATATTCTGGTGGCAGACGAAGATTACTAAAACTAATCAACTCGTCAGCTGTTTAAAATTATTCGTCACTTAACACTAGAACAGTAAGTCACATAAAACAAAATGTCCGCGTCACGTTATTGAGGACACTTTTTCTCCATAAAGAACACGTTCCCACCTTTGCTGACGATGTGCATTTTGTTTCCTAATCTTCTTTCCAGCAAAATTGTCCCTTTTATCGTGGTGGGGCAGATAATTCAGTTTGGATTCGTGTACCTTAAAAAAAAAGACCAAACCTTTGCAATAAAAGATAAAGATATTCTGTCTCTTAATGAACCACCTATTTGCAAAAACAGTACATTCTGACAATATAAGTACTGAAACGATAAGCGTGCAATACTTAAGCATGTTATAATCTACTGTTGAATGACAATACAAACAATGGTTACAACAATAATTTTGCACTTACGAGCCACTTCAGGGCCACGTGCTTCTAGCTTCAACCCCCATTTTAGAAAAAGGCACTTCCCCATATGACGCTTTACCTGTCTGCCGAAATTTAGATCTGGGAACTTTCCCTAATCAGCTATAGACGTGTAGTTATACCCTATGAGAATTAACATGGGAGCCTGCGGACTAGTTACTAGTTACTAGTTACAAGTCACCAGTAACACAAATCAACGTTATTGAGGACACTTTTTCTCCATGAAGGACACGTTCCCACATTTTCGTGTTGACGTTTTCTTTGTTACTGGACCGAAGACACCTGATTCAAACGATTTGCAAAGATTTCTACCGCGTGGGGAATTTACACCAGTATGCTGAAATCACGGATAAGTTGGTTTCAATTAAAAGACACGGTCTGCTAGTGAGCCGCCATCTGACAACAATAACACTCTAACAATTACACTCTGACAATTAAGCTCCAACAACAATAAAACGTCTACTTGGCGGCGACACACTAGCGTGACACACTAACAGAATGATAATTGCAAGGACCTAATCAATTCCTATGGAATAAAAGATACCCTGTGTTTTAATGAACCAATAATGAGAAATTTATTCGGGTCGTGGGGCATATAATTCATTTTGAATTTGCGTACCGTAAAAAAAAAAAGATTTGGATTTGGTGGGAAAAAAAACGACCAAACCTTTGCAATAAAAGATACTCCGTCTCTTCGTGAATCATACTGTAATTTTATTGAGGCCCCAGCCTAATGCCATGCGCCCCAAAACCTAAAGACAAATACACTACCCACTGTAACACCCACAAAACCGTAACACCATAGCAATCACAGTGACCACTCCAAACCACCGAAGGAGAAACAATAACAAAATCCACCTCGTTTTCAGTGACACACGTGCTCGTCATGTCCACACTCTCGAAAAGATCCAGTGGTCAGATCAACGCTGGCAGTCCACCATTGCATCAACACACCATCGCACTCCGTTCCATCGACGAGCCCACCTTCTCTCTCCCATCCAGGGAAAGTTCCGATGGGCCATATCCGTTGCGGGGCCAAACGCACACACTCCCACACACTGTACACACCGAGCACACTGACTGACCGGCCCACTTTCTCTTCGCCATCTAGGGAAAGTTCCAGTGGGCACAAAACCGGCAACACCACCCGCAAGCGAGGCAAGGATGAAAAATAGGGGGAGGGGTGGGGGGGGGCACCCTAGACAACTATTCCCGTTTCCACAATAAATAGAGCAATGGCTCGCAGCTTAGCGACAGGGCGCTGACCATGCACATGCGACAACAGATCCCCATAAACAGGGAGAGCATTCAGCCAGGGTGCAAGACGCTGTCGTTCCGCAACAAATTTTCGACAATCAACAAGAACATGCTCAGACGTCTTCGCAACCTGACACACGCTACACAACGGGGAATTGACCCACCCATACTTACATTTGTGGGCTTGCAACATCATGAAACCGACACGAATCCGGGACAGAATCCTCGCGTCTCGGTAGAGCAGCTCATCCAGATTTGACTTGCTTGAGCACAATGGATGCACCGTGAACAGAGTCCTCCCGTCACGCGCCGTTTCCCAGATCCCCTGCCACTGCGCCAGAAACCACTGCTGGACAACTACACGAAACGTCCGAGTTGAAACCACTGGATACAATCGCGTGTAGGCATTACGTGCAGCCTCGCGCGCTACACCGTCAGCGCAACATTACCAGGGTTACCACTGTGGCCACGGACCCATCTGAAGGAGGCAACACTCGTGCCCAACGCGATCCAAAACTTCCATCCAATCGTGTAAACAACAGGATCCCTGACATCTAAGCACTCCCACAACCTCTGCAGAAGCCGGTATGCCACCCGGGAGTCCGTCGTATGCACAAAGGAAGGGAGGTGAATATCCAGAACACCATCAAGAGCAACAGAAATAGCCAACAACTCACACATCGTGCTAGAACTCGCATCATGCACAACACGTTGTCGCTCAATTTTCAAGGAGGGAATAACTACTCCTATTCCTCCAATATTCGACGCCGGGAGGAACGAAGCGTCGCAGAACACTTCGCACTCAGCCGTTCGAGGCTGAAAGACTTTCCGCAGCTCGTGACAGGGACTCAGTGGCATGGCACAGGCGACAGTAGTCACGTTCGACATTTGCTGCAGCATGGTAACTCCGCAACCCGCCTTACCTAACACACTTCTGGCACGATCACTCAACCTCCCATAATCTAACAAAATCCTACCAACTGGGTCATCCTGGACCCTACTCAGATTTCGTATACAGAGCATGACTAACAATTCCCCAACACGTACCTCTACAGGAGGCTCGTTGCTCTCGACGCATAAAGCGCTCACTGGCGTTGATGCAACACATCCTGAAACAACACGTAGGCAAATGTTCACTGCCACTTGTATTGATTTCACAACAACAACAACAACAATGAATTCTGTCAATTAGGTACTGAAACGATAAGCGTGTAACACTTAAGCATGTTATAATCTACTGTTGGATGACAATACAAACAATGGTTACAACAATACTTTTGCACTTACGAGCCACTTCAGGACCACGTGCTTCTAGCTGCAACCCCCATTTTAGAAAAAGGCACTTCCCCATATGACGCTTTACCTGTCTGCCGAAATTTAGATCTGGCAACTTTCCCTAATGAGCTGTAGATGTGTCGTTATACCCTATGAGAATTAACATGGGAACCTGCGGACTAGTTACTAGTTACTAGTTACTAGTCACCAGTAACACAAATCAACGTTATTGAGGACACTTTCGCTCCATGAAGGACACGTTCCCACATTTTCGTGTTGAGTTTTTCTTTGTTACTGGACCCAAGACACCTGATTCAAACGATTTGCAAAGATTTTTACCGCATGGGGAATTTACACCAGTATGCTGAAATCACGTGTAAGTTGGTTTCAGTTAAAAGACACAGTCTGCTAGTGAGCCGCCATCTGACAACAATCACACTCTAACAATTACGCTCTAACAATTAAGCTCCATCAACAATAAAACGTCTACTTGGCAGCGACACACTGGCGTGTGTCTAGATAACATGGCAAATTAAAACATCGTTACTTCCTCATAGCTAATAGACTTCTTCGACGTAACTAAATTAAATAATAACATTTGATCGTCGAATTAAAATCCTAAATTAAAATCCTCAATAAAAACAAATGGATTTTAGCTTCGTTTAAATAGTCTCGTAGCATTGTTGCATGAATGAATAGGCTTACCGTCAAACCAAATTCTCCATTAGGCCTATCTTCTACTTACGAAATTAAAACTGCATTTTTAAAATTAGGCCTAAAAATGAAAATTAGGCCTAAAATCATGTTACCATGGCAACGTCAAGTTGCTACGAGTCGCTGTTGGCTTCATCAACTACTACTGATCTATATAGGCTACGTTGCGCGTTACGTTGTAACACGTAACTGTTTGCCTGAAGGCGCACCGTGTTGCAAAAATGAATAGGCTTACTATACAATCCATATCTCCGTTAGCTGCTACTTACGAAATTAAAACTGCTGGTTAAAATTAGGCCTAAAAGCAGACAATTACGCCTAAAATGTAAAACAGGCCTAAAAGCTAACACATTTTTAACCTGCAATTGTTATGGATACTGCTTTTAGATTAGTATAATAGAGATAGCTGTTGTAGTGCATGATAGAAGTGTGCGCCTCAACATTGGAAGTGGAGGAACTGTACAGAAGACCGGTGCGACTATGCAGTCGCTGTAGCCGCTTGTTTACTTACGCCTTGCACTTTCCGAATTAGTCATCCACCGATATCAAACTTATCGTATCCACAGAAATCGGCCAACCATCTTTCAAATTTCAATTAAGTCTGTACTTACGACGTTGAAACCATCGCTTCTCACATTCAAGGTAGTGAACTTTTCGTTTTTTTCGTCGATGTCCATTCCAGAAGTAAGAAATAAATTCCGAGTATCCGTACGAAAACCGCCTGTCGAAGGTGGTGCCACTTCTTTAGTGGACAGGAACCTGTCGATGGTCGTTATTAAATGTAGATTTAAGGCATTATCACTTGTACCACACAAAACTAAACGAACTGAATTTTTAAAAAACCGTAATTAATGAAATGAAAAGATAAAGAATCCACTGTAACAAAACTAACCTTGATTTAAAAATACAATTCGAAATATCACAATTTAACTCGCTTATCGTTAGCTCTTAACTCAAAGAATATATTTACTCCAATTTCATTCCAATCGATTCGTGCGTTTTGAATTAACAATCCAGCAACCATATTTTGGATGGCATTGTGGCCCGAGGCAGAGCTAGGCTATTGGTGAAAAAGACAAGTCGCTCTAAGATTAAAGCAGCAACTGAAGATAAGCATCTGGTGTTTAGCGACTAACTGTTTTGCTTGCTGGCTTTTTGTAATAGCCATTTCGTTTATGTTGCTTAAGGGTGTTGTGTACTCTCATTTGTTAGTGATTTAAAGGTGCGCATAAAGCCATTTCGTTGTTAAGCTCACCAAAGGAAATTTTCAAGTGAGATGAGCAAAAGTATCATGTTGAAGTACTACGATACAGTTTTCAATGACGGCCATAAATAAGAGTAATACTCAAGTGTCGTTTTGCAAAAGGTGCTGGCACAATAATGCTTCGAAACAGTAAGACTTCATTTGGAGTGAGTGCCGGGTCTAATGTTGTTAATGTTGTCGGCAAGCAGCATTTGAAGTCACGCTTCCCGTTCCAATTGATCCTCTTCATCTCGTAATTATTTCACCGCCATATAAAACCGAGAGAAAGAGGTCCTTGGCGCTTAATGAAAAATTCTTCGACAATTTAAAGGTGGCGTGTTTATTGCACATAAAGTACTCCCATACTGTGTCTTCTTTTATGATTTTTTCCCGCCCACATGTCAAGAAACCACACAGTGTTTTACTTTAAATGTTGTTCAATATTATGGAACTCACAGAGCGCTTAATACTGGATTCTTGTAGATCTTCTACCGAATAGCAATACATAAGTTGTGATATAGAAAACAAACATACAAATTTATTTTAATTATAAGCTAATCTATGACAGTTTATCTACATTGTAGCGCTGTACTTTTGTGTCGTTTTATGACAAGTACTGTTTTATCTTTAAACTGCTGCAGTACTGAGCCGTTCTAATCAAGATAATTAGATGTGATTAGGCTTAGATAAAAGATGAAAATTTATGATGTCCAAGAAGAGTAATTAAAACGATTTATTTTAATCAGGACCTAAGCAACAACAGTTTATTTATATTGTAGCACTGTTCTTTTTACATCTATTTACCACAAGTTCCATCTTTAAACTGCTGCAGTATAGCCGTTTTAATTAAGATAAATAGATGTAATCAGGCTTAGATGAAGATGTATATTTTTCAATAAGGCTAATTAAAAAGACTTATTTTAATTAGAAGCTAAGCTACGACAGTTATATAATAATAATAATATTTGTTGCGATAGCAACGGGTCTGGCAAGGACTGGGGAGTCACTAACAGCCAGTCACAATTACATGTAAATACAGTGTACATAAAACGGTCAAGGAATGATGATGGTAAGAGGTTTGGGGACACGAATGCCTTACCACCAAGGTTAGACCTGCCAGGGACTCAAAGGCCCCCAATGGCATCGCCAAACGTGCAGGACATGGGAAGGGTGTGAAAGGTGTTAAAAGGCCCAAAATGATGCTGTACAATTAAAAAGCTTATCGTCCAAATTTGGGAAGTTTATTCATATTTTGGTTGTCAATATTTAGGTTATTATTTTTTCCCCACAGATTATATTAATTGTATTACAAATTTTGGCAATTTCATTTTGATTGTTTCTGAAGAAATCTTGAAAATACGTTTGTCTCACATTGCTAATGCTCTTTGTAACCTGTTTATTTAATTCTTTATATTTGTTAATTTGTTCCTTCGATCGTTCCTTTAAGTTTAGAGATTTGTGTCCACATTTGTTTTTATGATTTATTTGATTTAGAAGTTCATTAGACATCCATTCTTTCTTGAACGTCTCACTTTTATGCCTTGGTTTGTTATTTTTAGTTTACTTTAGTTCATCGTTTGTTTATGAACTGTAGCATTAGGAAACACGCATACTTTATTCGGATCACTTCCTTGAACATTTGGGTCATCATTTTTGTTGGGGCTGTCTGACAGCAACTTGAGTTGCAACAAGAAATCTCCTCGAGCGCAGCGAGACGACGCCGAATGAGCGAGCGCAGCGAGTGACTCGGCTAGGCTTCCCTCATTAAAAAGATTCAATTTATGCTTGGTTGGTTGGGTGCCTGGTTGGTTGGTTGGTTGGGGATGATCATCTTTTCCTCTGAAAGTAAAAGGCTACAAATATGAGAAGTTTGTCAAAAGAAAGAAAATTAATCCGTACGTTGTGTAGGCGTATTTTCAAAGTCCGTTATGAGTTCTAAATGGCCGAAATTAGCGAAAAAGGACCATTTGCAACAGTTAGCAACAATCACTCAACAATGCCTCAACAATACATGACGCCACGATTGTTGTCCAATTTATTTTCGAAATTACCTGGAACGTCCATCAACAATGGTCCGGCGGCAACGGTCCAACGAAGAGCGAGTCAATAACTTGTTGTTCTTAGTAACAATCAGTAAACACGCGTAGCTTTGCACAGTATTATTATTATTAGAGTTCGTTTGCGCACGAGAATATTCAGAAAATGGACAGGCGGCTTAAATGAGCTTTTAATGGGGTCTTAGCCTTACGCTATGCGCCCACGCTAAATCCTAATACATATATCTAAACTTTCAATGAACGTCTATATGCATGAATACCCTGTAAGCCAGTGCCTTTTTGCCAATATATTTGTCCAACACCCAATTTCCAGTACCCAGAACTTTCAACTCTAACCCTCACTGTAGCACACCATGTCATGTCATGTCTTTACTTGTGTGAGGCTTGAATGAGCTTTTATTGGGGCCCAACACAAACACAAACTCACTCTCAATAGACCGCCACGCACAACTACACTGTGTCCACAATTCCAACGATCCAACTTCCACACTCACTTTAGTATACTAGTTCATGTTCCTGCCGTGGTTTTGGTGCATGTACGCAGTCTGAACTCAAACACGTCACACCTGAACTGTTTGAGACATAGAGGGCACCCTGGTGTCATAGGCAAAGGCCTGGCGCCTGCACAAAAGCCGCAACTGCTCGTAAGCGCTTTTCATCTCCCCTTCTGCCCCTTGCCTGAAGAAGCTCCGCAAGCGACATGCCTGACTCTGTCCAGCGCATTATCGGAGCTCGAGCTCTAGCAAGAATTGCATAGTGGAGCACAAAATGGGTCACTGTGCCAACGTCGCCACATTCACAGGCAGCAGGCCCAGCCGTTGACGGTGGGACGGGAGAAGCGAGTACCCCGTCCTGGAGGCGGGACAAGGAACGCGCCATCCAGTATGGTACATCATTAAGCAAGGGGTCATACGAGCAAGTCGGATGCATACTGAAGAGAACTCTTGACTATTGTTGCACTAGCCCACTGATTATTCCATTCACGTAACATCCTGTCTCTGAGGGTCACCCGATGCGAACTGACAGAACGAACCAGAGAGACACTGCACGAGGCTGACGAGACTGCTGATTTGGCATTGACGTCAGCATGTTCATTCCCACTATCACCACAGTGACCTTTCACCCAGTCCAAGCTCGGGACACTGAAATGCATAGCACCCCACAGCTGGCAACACACCGAGTAGATCATGTGGTCAGTCATCTGCAGCGATTCAATGCTGCTCTGAATGGAGGACAAACAAGACTTCAGGTCAGTTACAATAACAAATTCATACAGCCATAAATTCGTTGCTATGTCCAGTGCGACGGCTATGGCCGCAAGCTCGCACATATAACTGGAAACGATGAGACTGAGCGCACGCCGCACTTCTACCTTCAAACTAAGAATGAAAATACTTATTTCACCTGGCCCATTATGAGCCTGGTATGACGCATCACAAAATATGCGACATACCGTTGTGCCGCTGGGCAGAAATACCACCTCGACAGAAGCCAGGGACATAGCGGGCAAATGGATAGAACATCCATTGTGTGTGCGAGACTCAGGTCTGCCAAGAGCATCATTCCACGCCCCGCAACTCCTAGGTGCTGGTATTTCTTCTCACTGAGGGTGGAGTAGTCTCGTAGTACACGGGCGATAGGGTCTAGCACGCCACGACCAATGTTGCGCAAGCAGAGTGAGATTAACAACTCATCTGCACATCTGAACTGGTGGCTCTCCCGCTTCCACCCACAGCACCTGTACTGGGGTGGAAACCAAACAACCAGTGAAAATTCTCAGGCAATCTTGACAATAGTAGATTACTTTGCTGTGTTTTTATGTGTTTTATGTTCTTGACAATGCTCTATTTGGCAGCAAGTATTTTGGTGATGTCATTTTTTGGAATTTTTCGTTTCGTTATTAATGACCATTCGTGGTCCTTTCCTTTACCAGTTGCATCGTTGTCCAATAAATCTACAGGGTGTTCGGAAATTGGTGTCAAATATTTTAAGGGTCCGCTGTGTGATCAAAGATAAGAAGAAAAAGTCCTATAAACATGGGTCCGGAAATGCACCAGTCTTTAGTTACAGCCCCCCCCCCCCAGGTTTGGGGTAAACAGTTCTTAAATACCTCGTAATGATTCACCGTTTCCATTCCAAACTCAGGATATGTGCCATATCATACCTGGTATTTCAGTACTTCATAATACAGTATTGGGTCGCACAACTTATCAGAGGGAGAGGTAATTTTCTTATGGGGGGGGGGGGGATCAAACGTGGGGGAAGAGAGGAGTAACTGCTTTGGTCTTGTACTTTAATGAAACAAATTGTAGAAAAAACACATCGTGTGAATGAAAACAATCGAAAGTAGTACTGTACTTTCTTTCATTACGTGTAAAGACCAAGTAGGTTACATCGTTTTCCAAGTTTGTGCCCCCCCCCCCCTCCAAAAAAAAACAACTACTGTACGTACATCTCTGTGGAGAGCACCAAACATTATCAATCGGGTATCCTCGCCATTAAAAGTGAGGGATTTAATGTGTTTGTGTTCTACTCTTCAAGCAAAGAAGCTTAAAACGTAAAAATGGGGGAATCCTTAGAATTCGGATGATCACTTGTTTCATTGGCCGAAGCGGCGAGAACAACATTACTGTACTCAACCCACACATTTGAATTTGGTTGCTTATTTGTTTGTTTGTTTGTTTGTTGCCTTTGTCTAACGCTCCAGCTTCCACAAAAATCATCGCATAAACTTGGTTTTGATTTGGAGGTAAATCTCCACCTCAGATTCTTTGTAGTTTTAAGTGTTAAGGACAAAAATCCTTGAAAACCCAACTTCTTAAAAACAATAACTTAGAAGTCTTAAAAGTTACATTACAGGCAAGTAGTAGTATTTCTCGATTGTTTTCAATCACACAGTAATGTGATACGATGTGTTTTTTCTGGTATGTACAATTTGTTTCATTAAAGTACAAGACCAAAGCCGTTACTCCTCTCTTCCCACACGTTTGATCCCCTCCCCCATAAGAAAATTACCTCTCCCTCTGATAAGCTGTGCGACCCAATACTGTATTATGAAGTACTGAAATACCAGGTATGATATGGCACATATCCTGAGTTTGGAATGGAAACGGTGAATCATTACGAGGTATTTAAGAACTGTTTACCCCAAACCTGGGGGGGGGGGGCTGTAACTAAAGACTGGTGCATTTCCGGACCCATGTTTATGGGACTTTTTCTTCTTATCTTTGATCACACAGCGGACCCTCAAAATATTTGACACCAATTTCCGAACACCCTGTATTATTTTTATTATTAGTAGCATCATACCCGGCTTCGCCCAGGTTTTGTTTTGCCCTTGGTTTGGCCTGTGTTTGTTTCCCAGTTTACGGTAGGTGTTGCCTGAACATTGAATGCAACAGGCAATTTTTCTTCCTGCAAGTTTCCCTTTTTCTCCCATCTTCTCCCTACCCTTTGCTCCCTCCTCTTCCTCCACTTTGCCTCACGTAGTTAACAGGTAATTTTTAATCCTTGAATCCCCCACCCCCTCCTTTTCTTCCCGTCCTCTACCGCCTGTGTCCCGTCCCTCCTTTTCTGTAGGTTCTGTTAATGCGTAATCATATGCTTAATAGTAACAGACGTATTTCCACCTTTCCCCCACGTTCCCAATATCTTTTTTTTTTAAACAGAATTGTTATGTGTGCGTGTAGAAAATCAAAAATTCGTATATTGAGAGTTTTCTGTTGTTCCTAATTTAAAAAAAAATCTTTTTACTCATGTTTGCAAGTGAGCCGCCTTTTTATCATTAACAATCAATTTTTTAACAATCGGTTATCTACAATGGGTGATCTACTGTTACTTGGTGGCGACACACTAGCGTGTGTCTAGACCCTGTTGCGTAGCGTACGATTGGCGAACAGACTAAGCAGGCTGATTGTTGTGTGTAGTTTGTTGTTAATTGTTTTCACGGGGCATTAAATTTTACTGGAATAAAGTAAAGCAAAAATGGGGGATTTCGACTGGGAATACTTCACGAGAAGCCATCTTAAGTTATTGGCAGAAGAGTTTAACGTCACTTTGACTAAATCTAAAAAATAGATATGATTAACGAGCTAAAACAAGCTGTCTTTGATCATTTGATCAGTATGGAAGATGTTCTTGATTTCTATAAAGAAATTGAAGCTAAAACGGCTAGGGATGAATTAGAGAAGGAAGGTGTTAAGCAAATTGGTAAAGAACTGGCTGATAAAGCAGAAGCATGTGCACATGAATTAAAGGTAATTGCAAACCAAGAAGCACAGCGTGCACCTGAATTGGCAAATAGGACTGTCAACGCAAATTTGAGTCAAGCAGACAATGGTCAGTTGAATTTTGAACCACTCCGGACACTGACTAAATTTAAAGTAGGGCATGACATGGGGTTGTACCTAATTAATTTTGAGCGTTAATGACGACAGTTAAAGCTTGATGAATCAACTTGGGCATGTAGATTGATTTCATTGTTGCCAGGTTCAGCTTCTGAAGTTTTAGCTAGAATGCCTGAGGATGAATCCCAGAATTATGCCAAGGTTAAGGAAAGTTTGCTATAAAAAAGGTACATGATTTTTTTAGACATTTAAACGGAGACATTTCGTAAACGATTTCGAGTATTTAATTAACTAGAATGGATAATGAGGATAGCCATAGGGTTTTTAACAGAAGGATGCCACGTACTTGTTGGACCCGTGGATCTTTAAATCATTTTCAGTCTTCGTGTCCTGAAAGAGAGCCAACAGAAGTCACGTTTTTTTGTGCAAATATTAATGAAACAATGAATAAGCACTTAAAGCCTTATATGTTTCCTATCAAGGTAAATGGATATGATTTAAACACACTTCGTGATAGTGGAGCGTACTATGACGTGTGTCATCTTGCATATGGTGATACGAGTAGGTACTGGGAAAACAGTCAGGTTACAAGCAGCATTAAGTAGGCATCCATTAAATGTGCCTGTTGCCGAGATTATTTTAGAGGGAGATTTTGGCAAAGTAACGACGAAGGCAGGCATTACTGATTTGTTACCTAGAGGGTTAAACTACATTTTGTCAAATAGGAAAATGGCATTATTAAATGAGACAAAGGCTGCTAAAGAAATACATTCTGTAAATTGAATGACAAGGTCAAAGACTAGGCAAATAAACGATAAGGTATTAAGTGAAATTAGGGGGACTTTCTCTAATGCATGCTCTGAGGTTGAGCCACAAGTAACAGGCCAAAGGAGGGAAGCTGATGAGCTTATCAAAAACGGGAAGTCAGTAAGTACTGAAAGAAAATGCCTGGAAATTATTCCTAGAATTATTGACACCGAGGTCTTGAGTTTGGACGACAGTGATTCTCCTATCTTATTACCTAATGTCATTATTGGTAAGGAGAGTGGAATGGCTGATGTAGGTTCGTTAATAGTCGTTGAAAGCAGTGTTAAACCTGTAACTAAGGTATTGCTGGGAGGTGTAGTTTTAGAATCGAATATCGTGTCTACTTGCGTAAGCGCTTGTAGCGGCGGATGCTACGACGGGCTAGAAGCTTGTAACGTCTCCGCACTCATGGTTGACTTTCAGCTTCGTAGAAAATACTTTGGTGACTATTTTGGTTTGAACCAGCACAGTAGGGCTTCAATCCCAGAGGGAGTGAAGATAATTTCCTATGTAAATAAAAATAGGCTATCCAGTATTTCTACCTGGTCTTTAAGGCGGCCGCCACCGGTGGGTAAGTATAAAAGCTAAGGGGGTTTAGAATAAAATGGGCTACGTAGTATTTAAACATCAGCGATTAGTCAGCACTAGAAAACGGACGTTGTAGTTTGAAACTCTTGGTTTTAATAAAACAACAAATGAAAAGACGCTTTACATTTTGGTTACTAGTTTACAAAGGCTTTAAACTAAAGCAACTGGCTTTCCGTGAAAGCAAACGAATTTACATTAAGAAAATTCAAATATCAAAAGCAACAACTGGCTTTTAAATAAGTACAAGCAATTTCAATTAGAAAAAGAAATTTTTTTGGGGTCCAACTGGGGCATTTTATGCTGGAGCATCGGATTTTGGCGACCAAAGCGTGGACGCCGAGGAGAGCTACGGCTTCCTGATTGGCTGAGGGCCAGGGGAACAAAGGGCTTTGCTTGGGAGCCGTTTGAAGGAACAGGGACTATTGCAACGGCGGACGCTACTCCTGCTGAGGTGCTTGTAACGCCCCCGACATCATTGGTTGACATGGAGTTTCAGTTTAAGGTTTTGCGGTGGTTATATCGACTTTTACAAAATAAGCACAGTTTGGGCTGCTGTCCCAGCATGGGGAATGAAGCGTCGGTTTCCTAACTAAAAGGGGCCTAACCTTAACACTACTGGTATTTCACTGCTACCAACGGTGGAAATTATTTAATTGTTTAACGGAGGATAAAAGCTAAAAATGGGCTACATAGTTATTTTACACTCAAACAATTAATCAACTAATGAACGAACTGAAGTTTAAAACTCCTGGTTTTAATAAAGCAGTATAACAAATGGCAAAGTATCATTTACAATAAGTTCACTAGAACAGCTTTTGACAAGATTATTAAAAGCAACAAGTTTGGAATTTACATTTGGATATTCACATGATTCAGACAACAACAGCGTTTTGTGTTATTGAATAAGATTCAAATTTTCAAGTAGAAAAAGTAAAGTTGGGTGCTCCCGGAGACACCCGAAAAATTGAACAGCGTCCGCTAGTTACAATTAATCCGACAGTTTGTTTCAACACGCATGAAGATCAACCATCCAGTTTGTTTCCAAGTTTCCAAAACAAAAGATCAACCTCCCGGAGTTTAACTAAAACTCTCTTAAGTTATAAAAGCCTAGGCTTGTACTCATTAGTAGTCATTGAAGTAATGTTTCCTTTGAATCTTCAACAAAGATCAAACCGTCAGTTTAGAGTAAAATTAATTTAAACTAAACAAGAAAACGTTTGGTTTTTAGTAAGAGAACCACTCTGACGTTATGGGAGGCAGGGGGCCAGAAATGCCAATGGCTTGCCAACCATAATTTCCTCTAGCTAGAAGTTAAGTTTAAGTTTTTAAACTATGAATTTAGAATTGGGGGGTCCTAAATTAAACTTTCAAAAGCTAAACTATAAACATACGAACCACTGCCATTTTGCCCGGGTTGGCATCCTCGGACGTGATGTCTCCACTCACGACTAGCGTTGTAGTAACTCATCCTGCCTCAGCTCCTGTTAACGTCAATATTGGACCAACTGATGCTGGGACTGATGACCCAGCATCTTGATTCCCTTGAGCTGAGCCTGGATGACGATCTTAAGTGTGCCCTGCCTCTATTATTGAAACTCAACTCACTGTATTGTTGTGCATTCCGTAATCAAATCAATTGTTAAGCATGCGCTTTGCCTTGCCAACATATTGTTAATTTAAGTAATAATAATAATTTCATTCCAAGCCTCCATTCGATCCCAAATCTCCCGTAAGTAATCTTTGGCTTATCAATTAGAAATTTGTTCCTTTTCCTCCCCAATTTCCCCAGTCCGCCACATTTAAGTCATCATGTCCCTGTTCGTCATTATATTTTAGCCATCACATTAACATTAATTAAGAACTGTTTGGTTAAGTCGTGGCAGGCGAGGCTATGTGTAAAATCCAGCATTAATGAAGCATCAATTATTGAACCCAGCCAAATCTCTTCTTGATTATTGAATTTCGCATACTGAACCATCTCCCATACACTTTAGTTTTATCACATTAGGGTCGCCCACTCCCCCAGAACCTCTACATTTTTGGTGCATTTCGGCCAAAACGTTAAAAATTTGAATTTCGAATCCCCAATTTCTTATGCAACGTTGAGGATCTTGTAATCATGAAAATGAATTTGTCAGGGTTGTTCGGAGAAACCAAATCCCTCCACTCCCCTGTCCTGTACCCGTTTAGGGCAGTTTACAAGTTTTAATAGAAACAATGGACGAAGACACGCCACGTTACCCGCTTCGTGCAACAAAAGCGAGGCTAGAAGCATCCAGATTCATCACGATTTCGATGCCAGCAACTGTTTTGGACGATATAAAAAGTAGTGAGCAAGCCACAACAGAAAATTCGCCACCTACCGTTTCTCTGGACGATTGTTTTGACCGTTCTGTTGCTTTAGAAGCTCTGGATCAGCATGAAGATGTGAATCCATTCCCAATTGCAAGTCCTTTTTACGTGGATTACAGTAGCAGGTTCCTTCAGTATCAGCCAGAGAGTTCACCAACAACCAATGTTTATGTTCATTCATCACCAGTTAGCCCTGGGCCTTCAGGACGTTTGGCTAAAGAGGAAGGTTTGACTCTACCCTGGAGGGAAACTGATGCTCATTCTGTCTATGGTTCACCACCACATGTTTCAAGCAGCAAAAGTAGTGAAAAACGACAGATGACAAGGAAAACTTGTAAGAAAATTACATCAAATCCAGTTCATTCTACTCCAGTTTTCAACCAGTCCTGATCCAGTAGTAGTAAGCCATTGAGAGGATAACTGCAGCTCAATTGGATGAAGAAAGCAGACAAGCTAATATTAAAAGAAATGACGATTTTCGACGACTGCTTTTTAAGCAGTGTACCTGAGCCATTTTCTGCACCTGTTCAGCGTTTACTCCCTCGAAGACAGCAACTTTCAAAAGAACCAATTCTTGGCCAACCTGAATCTGAAGGAAGTGATCTCCCAAGCACAACTTTTTCAACTGCCAGAAGTTTTGAGTCTGACCAGTATTCCATCAATTCTAGAGAAGAAGAAATGAATTTAGACGATTTTACTTCAAATTTGTCGTCAGACCAGCTGAAGTTTTTATTAAATTCGTTACCATCAATCCTAGCCAGGAGTTTGGCTGAACATCGCCATTCAGACCCCTTGAAGAATTCCAGAAGAGAACCAGTAACTCCTCCTATGCGTCTGTCAGCCCCTGCAGAAGTTTTAGCAGCAACTCGTGGGTTTGTCACTGACCCTGCTTCATCGTGTGGCAGAGTTGTGCCCATTCAGAAGCCACGACTGCACAAAACGTTGAGTATTACTGGTTCCTCAACTGAAAAAGAGCAGGAAATTAGATGCAAAGATTGGGTTAAAAACGTAAGTTCAGAAAACATCAATTTAGCATCACTTAAGGCTGTAAGCTTACCTGATCCTTCAGAAGTGCATGTTTTGGGCGATGGTTTTCCATTTAGTGATTCTAAGTTACAAATGATTGAAAATAGTAGACCAAAAGGTAAATCTTTAACTGTTAAGGTTCCTTTAGCAAAGAATACTATCCCTAAACAACTTGTTGAATCAGTTGAGTTACAGTCTAATGTGTTGCCAGGCCAGTCAAAAGTTAATCTAGATTTAGAGGTGCGTAACGGCTCGAAATTAACAACAAATCCTAAACTTTTAAGGACTCATTCGAGTTCTTGCAGTAGCAAAGCTAGTTCAGGAGTTTCTTGCTCTAAGTCTTGTAAGGATAGATATGAGGCTTTGGAAAATAAATTGGATCAGTTTGAGAAAATGTCAAAGGCTGTAATGGAGTTGCACATTAGTAAAAAAAATGAGAGATTGGCTAAACCTTTAAAAGTTGACCGAATTTTGCCACCTTATACTCAGTTTCAAACTTATCCTTTGCATGTTCAAGACCAGCCTTTTTCAGATTTCAATCCACCAAATTTTCCAACCTGCACTGATCAGAATCTGGGTAATGTTCCTTTTTCTACAGCTACACCTGTGAACAGAGGGATAGACATTAAAGTTAAGGGTTTAGATTTACCTAAATTTAGTGAGCTAGCATCTTCCACTCCAGCATATGTGTTCCTGACTGATTTGTCTAAGATTAAGCAAGTGAAAGGTTATTCTGATGAGGAATTTTTAACTTGTTGCATTCCTTTAGCATTAACAGAGGAAGCTTGTAGATGGTTTAGCAGCACCCACCCTTTTCATCTTATAGGGAATTTTGTACAGCTTTTAAAAACACCTTTCACCCACCTTCTAAAAATAGGCGTTTAGTTGCAACATTACGTCAGACAGTTCAGGGGTCAAATGTAAATTTCCAGACTTTTTTTCGAAGATGTGAGGCAATTACTTCACAACTTGATGATAGTTACTCTGTTGAGGAACTTATCGAAATCATCAAAGAAAATAGGTCTGAAAGGTTTCAACCTTAGGCTTTAAATCTGGGCATTTAGCTAAAAATTGTTGGATGAAGCATCCTGAGCTTCGCCCAGCTTGGGCTTCAAACCTCACAGCTCTCATAGACAACTCAGGGGTTAAATCCAAATGCTCCCCCTTACCCAAAATAATCAGGCGACAACTTCAATCTGGCTTTGCAGTGCCGTCGCCGCAAGATCATTGGTACGGTGGCCAGGTTACCTGACGACCCTCATCGAATACCCAGAGGGATAAGGGCTGAGCGTCCCAAAAAAATAGATTATCTTGGACTTCTCCGTATAGTTAAGGGTCCTGAGGAGCCCCAAAATAGCCCTTGTGGCTACGTTGGTGTGCGAATCGGGGATGAAATTGCCGATGCACTTTTGGACAGTGGATCAAGCCTTAGTTTTGTGCACGAGGGCTTACACGACGATTTGATTAATTTGGGTTTCAAATTCAAAAAGCGGGAATATCGGGTTAGATATGCTGATGGGCGCTGGGGTATTTGCCCTGGGTTTTTCATCATTCCCATTCAGATTAAAACCCATTCTTTTGTTTACCCATTTATTGAGATGCCTGATGCCATCCAACCACTAATTTTAGGTGTGGATTTTCTGACTTGGTCAGGGATGATTTTAAATTATAATAGAAATTATTGGTTTTGGTATCCATTCAAAGGCGACGTGTATGCTCTCCGTAGGAACCCCTTGCGCTTGCTCCCTCCCACTGTAGGTGCGATTGTTGGCAACGCAGAGCTACAACCCACCCTGAAGGAGATCCGTGAAAAGGTGAATAAAATTGACATTTTGGACTCAGATCAAAAGGAACAACTTTTTGTTTTGTTAGTAACGTATCGCCACGCATTTTCTACAAGAGTAGTAAAATTTAAACACTGCCCTCCCATGGTGATAGATACTCGCGGAGCCCCTCCTGTAGCTTGCCACCCCTACCCTTTAAGCTATTTAGGTAAACAGAAGGTTGCCGAGCATGTTAAAAATATGCTTGCCCTAGGCGTAATAGTTCCTGGTTTTAGTGAACACTGCTGCCCCGTGTTTCTGGTGCCGAAAAAGGACGGAACGTCTCGTTTGGTGGTGGATTATGTCCCTCTCAACCGGAACGTGCAGCGTGACCCATTTCCACTACTACTCATTGATACACTCATTGCACGTTACGACAAATGTAAATACCGCAGTAATTTGGACCTAACTATGGCATATTGGCACGTGCCCTTGGACCCTGAGAGCGGCAAAATAGGGTCATTTGTCACTACTGAGGGCCAATACCTTCCTCTTCGTGCTCAATTTGGCATGAGGAACAGCGGAGCCAATTTCTGTCGTGCAATGTCGCAATGTGTCGAACCGATACGTCACCTAGGATGCATCAATTATGTTGATGATCTTGGGATCGGTTCAAGGCTCAGGAAGGACCGATCTCATGACCCCCTTGAGTCAGCCAATCTAAAGCTATTTCTTCCCAGGAATTTACAAAGGCAAGTGTTGGATCTTAACCATAGTACGGTTATGGGAGGACATTTCGGTGCCAGAAAAACTTTGGCACGAGTTCAAAAATTATTTTACTTTCCAAGAATGAGTAGATTGGTCCATAGGTTTGTCCGGGTATGCCATCTGTGCCAACAATATAAAGGCCATGGCTTACGAATCCTTGGTAGACTACAAACCATTCCTTTGAACCATCCTTTCCACACAATCCATTTAGATTGGAAGCAGTCTCTGCCAATGACCAAGAGTCCGCGTAAAAATCGCAATATACTGGTAATAACAGATTTGTTCACCGGATATCTCCTTTGTTACCCATGTAGAAAGTTTGGTACGAAAACGCTTGTCACGCTGTTAATTAATCAAGTTTTCCCTATATTTGGGGTACCTCGTCGCGTGGTGAGTGATAATGGAGCCGCCCTGGTGAGCTCAATTACTAAGGAATTTTACAGGCGTTTTGGTATTAAACAATCAGTTACTACCCTTTACCATCCAGCGTCTAACAGCCCAGCAGAGCTACAGTGTAAGAAAATTGGTAGGATGATCGCACAATTTTGCGGCGATAACCCGCGTGACTGGGACGAGAAACTTCCTTTATTTATGCTTTCTATAAACAGCTCAGTTGATTCGAGAACAGACCCTCCCATTCAAGACACTTTAGATCAACCACTACCTCTTTGGGCTGCTACACTGACTAGTAATTTGCGTAAAACTTTGGAGAGATTACGGCGGATTAGACATTCTGATCGAGCTTACGGATATGCTAAGCTAAATGCTCGTATTCCTAAACCTCTGGAATTCGAAGTTGGTGATAAAATTTGGGTAAAAAGTCATTATCTGTCACACAAGCATAGTTATTTCGCGGCTAAACTACAAAGAAAATTTGTAGGACCATATGAATTGCAGAGAAAATTTCTCCTCAAGTTTATCGAGTTCGCGAAGTTTCAACTGGTCTTTTGCAGAAAGGTTACCAACATATTTCAAACTTGAGACCTGTTGTTGACGAAATACCTGGTGAATTCACTTAACTTTGTAATTCCAGACTTTCAGTTTAAAAGTTGCCAATTTGTCTGATATTTCTACTTTTTATTGCCAGTCTAACTGCCAAGGGAAACATTTCAAGATCTAGATTGGTGACTCATTTGAATGATTTGGAAAAACTGTGTTAACGTTATTTTATTTTATTTCGTTCAGCTCATTTGCATGTTTTATGTTCATTAGCTTTCAAAATTTGATTTTCATCCATTACAAGTGACCTGGTCAAACACCAGTATAAATTTGTGTCACTTCTTTAGAGCCCACAATTCCTTTTTGTAAATTTTTGATCCCACCAGAAGCAACATTCAGCAACCTAATAAGCTTGATGAAAATGGTATTAATGCTATCCGTTGAAAATGCGGGCAATTTATGGTTAATTCATAGTGAGGAGACTTGATAGTAGGGCAGTATCATTTCTCAATTTTACTGCTATGAACGAATGCTGTAAATTGTGAAAAACCCGTTGTATTTTTAATTTGACACAGAACCTTTCAAGTCTAAAGTGTTAACTCGCGTTGATCAGATCTGTGTTTCTTATTAACTTGGAAAACTTAATTCTGGAATTTTTGCTGGGAAGCAATGTCTTTTTTTTGTTTTTACCTTGGTCTTAAGTGTCAACTCGCGCAAGGTTCCTTTTGTTTTCACCTTGGTCTTAAGTGTTAACTCGCGCAAGGTAATTTTTTTTTCTTCTTTTAGGTCGCCTTGGTCTTAAGTGTTAACTCGCGCAAGGTAACCAATTTAAACTCCATTTTTCGTTTTGCTACTAATATCACTTTAGACGATTAGTTTAAAGCTGTATTCTTGGATCCCCTTTCCATAACAGATAGGATCACCCCTTTGATTGCAAGGCATAGCCTCCGTAGCAGCAAGATCGTGAGATACCCTATTAACCCTCATTTTGATTAAACCCGATTACTAAAATGAATAACTCAAGTTTTTGAATTTGGACGAAGGTAGGTCCCCTATGATTTCTTTTTGTACCGGGAAGAGTAGTAATGGTCCCTGTTCGGGTTAAAATCACCCACCACCTATTTGGCAGCAGGAGGAGTGTGTCAACTGTTGATACCAAACGCATCAGTTTGTAAAGAAGGAACCGTATTTAAGGTTCTACCGACATCGGCCTGTGCCAGTGATAAGCGGCTGTATAGCTAATGAAGTCATTGAGTGTGAAACCACGAACCTAACCAGCAGTTTAGTGGGGAAGCCCAAGCCGGATCCGTAAGCACTTAGGTGATACAGGCACTTGATCTAGAAGCCCCGCTGGAAACCCTCCACCACCCAAACGTGATTTTGCGATTTTAGCAAAATTTACTAACCTCATTTAGTGCAGAGAAGTGCAAAATTCAATTTTTCCCCTAACCTTAGTGATTTAAACTTTTTATTTTACGCGGTAGTTTTCTTAATTTATCCCGAGAGTCACCAATGGACAGCTTTTTATAATTGAATTTTAAATCTTATTTTAATCACAATAAATTCTGATGCAAAAACTATGGAAATCTGCTTAATAACTAAGATTGTACAATTTGAATGTAAGATATCACTTCTTTAAATGGGTAACCAGAATGAACAAACCTGGACGCAATTTTGTTTTTGTATCACGTTGACTGTAAAAAAAGAAGTAAACTTATTTTTATTTTTTTTTATTTTTTTGCCTATAAGTGTAGGCTATATTTTAAAATGTTAACTGCTAAAACTATTCATAGGCAGAAAATGCTTACCAATCTTAAGAGTGTCATGTTATCTAGTCTTGAAAACCAATGATTTGTTTCATGATGAAAAGTTGATTTACTGCTTGGTTACACCATTGACAACAGCAGAGGTTTAATTTTGGACAACACTTCAAACTTTACAAAGATTGTTATACCTCAAATTTTTGGTATGCCCATATCATCCAACATTTGCAACGTTTGTAACCCAAAATGCGATTTTTAAAAAGAAATGTTAGTTATTTACCTAGGCTAGACAAGTGTTTGCATGCATAATTTAACTAAACATCCTAGTTATGCACAAATTGTAGCAATCCTTTCCTAGGCCTATTGGCAAGTTAAAGAATTCGAGTGTTGTGGTGTTGGGACAATTTTTGTGCAATGTCCATGTCACTGTTTTATAATTTTGAGTTGATTATTCAACATGAAATTTCTATAATTTCGCCGAAAATTTGTAGAAAGCTGAGAACCTTTCCTGGTCCTCTAAACCCTAAACTGCTGCTCACATGTACAACCCCTAGCCACAAGATACAGTTTCTACTCTGGATTTACTACAATTTTAAATATTGTCCATCACTTGTCGAATGGAGAAATTCATACACTCCTGAAGTTTAAAATCTAAATTTATCTTCATTCGTCCCATCTTCAGTGATTAAAAAAAAAACATGCGTCCGCTTCGTTACGAGGTAATCACACTTTTTTTGGGCACTGTAAAATGTTTATAGCACCATAAATCCAACCCAAATTTAAGTTTGGATGCTATAAAATTACCATTCCTGGGTCTTCGGCAGGTTGTCCACTGTAAACTTCTAAAGAACCACAGAATTATTTTGTT
>JAHWFP010221545.1:0-16415 GCA_023313725.1 Lithobius niger
GTTTGTGCATTGTTTGTTTCGTTTGTATGTTAAACTATCACGAATTAGAAAACAAAAACGAACTTCTTTGATGTTTAAGGTAAGGCTTAACGAACATGTAAGACGAAACCATCCCACAGTGTATATTTTCAGCAATCTTTATAAAGATACAAAACGTTAAAACAAGCTAAACAAAACTGCATGGTATGCCAAAGTTGTACCGAATTAGAAGATAGAAACGAACTCGTGTGATGCTTAAGGTAAGGGTTACCTGATCCAAAGTCAAAACAGCAAAGGAAAACAAATAAACTTTCCTGTAAGGTTTCAGAAACTGCAGTGTTGCTGCACTGTTTAGTCCGCGTGAAACCTTACTGCTGTATCCAACTATTATACACGTAAATACAATTAAAGCCAGAGCCCAAATTTCAAAATTTTTCATGCCCAAAAAACGAAGAGTAATGTAAGGCTGTGCACTGAACTTCTTTCGTGGCTAAATTTTTCAGTGTTGTTCAGTCACCTTGTCTACTTTACATTCATCATCCTACTAATGATGCCTATATCATTTTTCAAGATTTTCAAGCACTTTTCCAGGTATGGAATTTCAATATTGCTTTCTAGGACATTTCCAGGTTTCAAGGACTCAAACGAACACTGAATTACCTATATAGATCTGTGCTAAGCACACTAAGACGATTAGTTTTTTTAATTACATTTTCCAGCGATGCCGTTTAGCCAACTAGAATGCACCAATCATTAGCTAATCTACCGTGTGAAAAAGTCAAAATGGTAAAAACATTTGACTACAGCAGTAAGGTTTCATGTGGACTAAACGGTGCAGCAACACAGCTGTAGCTGAAACCTTACAGGAAAGGTAATTTGTGTTCCGTGGTGCTATTTTGACTTCGGATTAGTGTTCCGTGGTGCTATTTTGACTTCGGATTAGTGTTCCGTGGTGCTGTTTTGACTTCGGATCAGTGTTCCGTGGTGCTGTTTTTACTTCGGATCAGTGTTCCGTGGTGCTGTTTTGACTTCGGATCAGTGTTCTGTGGTGCTGTTTTTACTTCGGATCAGTGTTCCGTGGTGCTGTTTTGACTTCGGATCAGTGTTCCGTGGTGCTGTTTTGACTTCGGAGCAGTGTTCCGTGGTGCTGTTTTGACTTCGGATTAGTGTTCCGTGGTGCTGTTTTGACTTCAGATTAGTGTTCCGTGGTGCTGTTTTGACTTCGGATTAGTGTTCCGTGGTGCTGTTTTGACTTCGGATCAGTGTTCCGTGGTGCTGTTTTGACTTCGGATTAGTGTTCCGTGGTGCTGTTTCGACTTCGGATTAGTGTTCCGTGGTGCTGTTTTGACTTCGGATCAGTGAAACCTTTCCTTAAGCATCAAACGAGTGCTCTTTTGTTTTCTAATCGAGTGGTTCCAACCTTTTTCAAACCGCGACCCCCTCCTACAAAAATTTTTTTCCGCGACCCCACCCCGAAAGTAAATTCCTTCGTCCGTCGGTTTCACAACTAGGGGGTCTGAGGGAGCGTCGTGAGCTCCGCAGCAGAGTCTGGGGCAGAGCCCCGGGAAGCAAACGCTTTTTTTTTTTTTTGCAATTTAAGCAATTTAAACGTTGTCAGTTGCTCACATAAAAAAAAATAGCTCTCGTATTTTATAGAATTATACATTATAATCGATAATCATTTTAATTATTAATTATCACATAAGATAAGAAATATCATTTACATTTACATTATCAGAACTTTCGAAGTATCACAATTATTATTGAGATGGTTGTAGTTGTTTTTTGGACACTAGTTCACGAATGTTTGGATCAATATCACTAAAAATATTTTTTTTTCAAAGTAAAAGCTTTTTTTTCTGCTTGTGTCGCGACCCCTGAGAAGATGCCCCCGACCCCATTTGGGGTCCCGACCCATAGGGTGAAAACCACTTTTCTAATCATTAGAGTTGAGTTGTGGAGCCGTAAAAAGTCTTTACAGTCCAGTTGCTTTGCGGCTACCAGCATGGTGAGTGCGATTTCTAAAACCTGATACCAGAAGCGCAAATTTAAACAAAATTACGAAAAAGTGCAAAAATAATAAATTCTTTTTACAAAACGTGCAAAAATAATGCTAGACTTCGAAAAGTGCTAAATAAAGTGACAGAGGAAATTTTTGGGGCCAAAAAATGCCCAACTAGCACTCGAAGGGGCAAAATCACACTAATTCGACATACTGTTCTATTTCATTAATCGCTAATAGACCCCCTAAGCCGAATTTTTTAGCCAGGACGGACGGCTTGACACCAAAATTCGAACGAGATTCGGTTAGCCTAATATTTCTCCGGCTAAGATTTGGCTAAGGTTAAACTGAAAAAAAAACGTTTCCATTTTCTTGCTTGTATGGCTGGTGATAGAAATACAGTGGTATAATTACTACAGTAGTTTACTACAGTGGTTTACTACAGTGGTTTATTACTGCAGCCTTAGCTTGATTAAAGTACGGTGTCTAGCCTTGAAAGTACTGTCGCCGGTGTTGCGTTACTGTCTGGTTTCTGCTAAAACAGTATTTTACTCACAAATGACAAATTTATTATACTTTCCAAACTGTCTTTATGCTAACATTCCTGTTATTGTTTGTTTTGTCAACCCTCTCGCTGACATGGTGACAGTAACAAGGTGTCATAAGACCACACGTTATTCTGCGGCACGGAGCCCCTGACTCTGCAAAACATCAGAGCATTGTGTCGACGTTCGGATTATGGAAATCATTCAAGAGTGATTGATGACGAAGCCTCCTGTCGACGTGTTACTGCGATACAAGACCAAACGCTATATTGTCCAGCATTGCTTGCCATACACGGCTGCAACTGTGAGTGAAGCATTCAAACCAACTGGTGTTTGGAATGTGGTTGGCTTTACGAACAATTAACACAGCTCACAAAATTCGAACGTCTTCTTGATTCATTTCCATACTTTAATGGAGTAAATAAGCTCGGTAGCAGATTGTAGGAAGGCAAACCAAGCAGTGCTAAATAAAAAGACGAACAACGTTTTGAAAATTTATAATTTTCGTCATGCAGGTTTGCATAATAAAATTAAAGCATGACAAAAGCTACTAAGTCATCCTATTTTAAAAGCATAATTACAGTAATTCGCGGAGCGAGCGAGCGAAGCGTAGCCTTTAATGGACACCAAATTGCAAAATGTTGGTTGGTTGGTACGTTGGTTGCACTTTTTTAGTCTGGGTAGAGCCCAAACGAAAGGTCAGATTGGAATGAATATTTGGTACATCGCCCCCAAAAGTTTTGCTGAGCCAAAATTTGACGTAAATCGAACAATTATTACAGAAGAAATTACGATTTTTCGAATTTATTTCTAACACTCGCCATTGCAAACTTTGAATCCTGAATAGTTAACGAATTCCGACGAACCATATACCATGTTGGTGGTAGTCGAGTGAACTTTAGAAAACACGGCAAATTAAATTTTGGTTGCTTCTTTCTAGCTAATAACCTTTTTCGACGTAACTCAATGAAATAATTTTGATCCTTGCATTTAATCACTGCAGGAAGAAACGCAAACATAAAAAAAAAAATGATTTCATTAACGACAAACATTAGTTTCATTTGAAAAAAAAAGAATGCTTGGAAAAATTCATTTCAGCACGGCGACAATTATAGTCGTTCACATTAGCGATGGGAATCCTGAATATGAAACCTGAAATCATCGTATCAAGGCTAATCGGTATATACAGTATGTCCCAGAAGTACCGTCCACCCAAAATAAAGGGCTATAGGCTGGATATAAGTTGGTAATTACAACGTACTTATATAGGAAATCACCTAGGGCCAATCTGATGATGGTTCCCAAACTGACCATGGAGGCCCTCTAAACTATTTAAGATATTATAAATACACTAGAGGAAGCCGGTCACATTTCCCGGGACACATTTCCCGGGACATTTTCCCGCCACTTTTCCCGAAGACTTGTCAGATTGATCGACCACTCATGCCTGGCTCCTTTTTGGCTGCACGTAGAGTGGCAGAGTGCATTTTCAATGCGGGCACGAGGAGGGGAGAAGTGGTTTTCCTTTAGGCTTTTCTTTAGGCTTTCCTTTAGGCTTTCCTTTTCCTTTTAGCCGGTCTCCGATATTATTATAACAATACCTATAGATAGATATTATTTCAGATTGCCCGCACAATATTTATTGAAGGAAAAGGAATCTGCACTATTTGTTTATACATCATTTACTGTTTAATCTTCAGTTTTTCAGGTCGGTAGATGGCATCGTATGTTCGCGCTGCTGGCCGTTGCGTTCCGGGCGCAGCTACTATCTCAGCCAGGCTTGGCTTTTACTCTTATAATTTGCCGTTCCGTCGGTAGATGGCATCGTATGTCCTGCTGGCTGCGCGGCTGCAGATGCAGATGACTGCTTCGTATGTCCTGCTTGCTGCTGCTGCTGCTGCTGGCTGTCTTGCGGATTTAGTGTAATTATATATATATATAGATAATGTTTGTGGCAAATGACAGGAAGGCAACAAGAAATGAAGCAATAGTATTCATCAACAACAAATTTGTTCAGTTTTTCTCTTGTATTGAAATCATCTTAAACGCCATTTCGTAGACGCCACAAAATGCATTACAAGTAGCTTAAAATTTTAAGATTTCATTGCCCCCGAACCTAATGAGGTGCGGCCCCCCCCCCCTCCCCCCTAGCCGGTTTGCCACACACCTTCAAATTGCTTTCCCCTACGGGCCTGACTCCTTAATTAAACAATATGCAGGGTCGGACTGGGCCGTGTGCCAATGGCAGATGCGCCCTTAAGAATAGACGCCCCTGGCGCCCGACGCTATTTTTTTTTATTAACATGTTTAGCGTGATGAGCCTAAAAAAACTTGTAATTATTTTGCTTGTGTTATTTTCAAGTTAAGGTGCTGTGGATCATGAATGAAGGTAGTAAGGCAGAGTGCTAAATGTTGAACATTCCACGCTTCTTCCGGTCCACACAATTGCACCAATTGTGTTCGCGTATTTGCAATGAAATTTATAATGAATTTGTCCAATACAGTGTATTATCTTGCAAAATAAGGTCACATCAGCATCGATAGCCAAACACTCCTCCCCCCCCCCCGTGCCGTTTTTGAACTGTCGGGCAGATGAAAAAAAAATAACCCAGTCCAACCCTGACAATATGAACTGTAATTTTAATGGAACAAAGAACTGGAAACAAATTACCAATGCTTTATAACAGTAATTTAAAAAGGAAATAGTCCTGAAGATTGAATAGTAAATAATGTATAAACAAACGGTGCAGATTCCTTTTCCTTTTCAGTAAATGATGTGCAGGCAATCTGAATTCTGAAGGTAATATAGTTTGTGGCTTGTGTAAACCTAGTGTTAAAAAAAGTTAATCACATATTCTACTTCCATTATTAGCGTTCCTACAGTTGTTGGAAGCACGTGTTAGTGACGTAACATGACAAACAACGCCGCTGTGATATTGAAGAAAATCTGAATCCTTGTACTCTCCTCATAAGCTACACAAAATCTGCAGACTGGCTATAAAGTTTATCTACAGAAAATCTACACAAACTGCAAAACTTGGAGTACTAACGTACAAAAAAAATTGAAGTGACGTAAAACTGAAAACCTAGATTCAGTTTTTTCAAATATATACATGTCTGTTAAAAAAAAATGCAGTATTTTCAGATGGTAGTAACCAATCAGATATGCTTATTCAAGCAACCATGCTGAGCTCTCTCACGGCTCAACCACCGTCACCACCTTACGGCGAATAAAGCTGGAACTTTTTAATTTATGAATATTTATTTCATGCTTTATTTATTCATGCTTTATTTTAAATGTTATTATTTTTAATGTTTTTTTATAAGGGAAATATACAGACATTCCTTAAATAGATTGAAGAAATATGCTAACCATATTTTCATCAGATTTTTTGATTGAGAAGTTTCAGCACTTTAAGCAGATAAGATTGAGTGACAGCCATTATCGTGCACAATTAAAACCGAGTCACCAAGTATAGAAAAACAAACCATTCAGGTATGGTCAAGGCCTAAAATTTAAAAATTTTAAAAATATTTAACATACCAATGGATACCAATTTGGTGTTTATTTTTACCTTAAGACGGGAGGTTGGCCTCCCGAAACGTAGTGTGGTTTTAATTGTGCACGACACTGGCTGCCACTCAATCTTGTAATCTTATTCATCAGATTGTATCACCGGCATTTTCAAGTAAAGAAAAAGGTAAAAACTACGTAAAAAGTAACAGTAACATTACACTGGAAACAACCCGCCAGCACTGGCATCATTTTTTATGTCATTTTTTCCTTAAAGGTGCTGGAGATACATTCCGATAAAAACGTGGTTAGCGTTTTTTTTTAAACATCGTATCAGGACAAGGTTAGGGATGGCCCGACAATTGGATCGGTATCAGGATTGGTTTGTCCGATTTGCTGCAAAATGCACCTTCAGTATACTAGACGTGCTGACAACTGAGAAAGTAAACGAGTTCATGTATTTAAGCAAAGCCTTGCAATCCTCAATTCTGATTACTAAATATACCAATAGTAATATCTAGTGCATTATGTCTAGTTTAAGTTGTTTAACTAATGCATATGTAACAATACAATCATTTTGTAACGCCGTGATCTAAAGAATGGCTTGTATCAAATGTTCAACTACAACTTTTGCACGCTGATCCTGGCATTAATACGCTAGTTTATCGCCGTCAAGCAACAGTATACCATGCGCCATGGCTGTTTGTTGTGACGTGCACATCACATGACTGGGCTAGTCCAATCAGAAGGCCAAATAGCCGTTGTTCTCGTTCGTCATTGGCTAACTAATGGTGACCTCACACCAAACAGCCATTGCGCATGGTATAAATCATCCCATTGTAGACTTCTCACCCGTTTTGAAGCTCTCAGTCCTCTTATAACAATACAGCACGACGGGATCGCAACAATGAACGAGGACGAGGAGTGCTGGGATCCACGGTGGAGGGCTGGCATCCTGGATCCCAGCACTCCATGTGGATCCCGGCCCCGTTTGTGTTAAATGAAAAGCGGAAGAAAACAAATAAATGTAATAAAGTTACTGAAACAAATAAACAAAAAAACATAACAGATACAAAAATAAAAACGTTCAGCAATTCACAACATTGCAACTGCTGCTTTCCAAACGTTGATTTCGTTAAATGACAAAAAGGAATACAGGAACCGAATATAATTAATTACACGGAACAATTTTTGAAAACAACGCCACCTCAAACTTCAAAAAAATCTTTGAAATTCATGTTAATTACAGCATTGCAACCGCTTTCAAAATTAAACGTTGCTTCTTTTCGTTGCGTGTATAGCATTGCGTCTTAACGAATATTCTACACAAACCTTCTGGCTAAACGCAACAATATATTCCACTCGCGCTCACTTGCGCTCAACAATGTACGTCGGACTGATAGCTTCAAAACGGGTGAGAAGGAGGATATCGCCCGCTTTCCTCATGCTAGAATCCACAATGGCTCGCTCGACATTGTTAGATCCCAGCACTCGGAAAGCGGGCGATATACATCCGATTGTTAAAAAATTGATAGTTAATGATAAAAAGGCGGCGAGTCTCCTGAGTCGATTGCGCACTGGTCATTCATTGTTGCATGCGCATCAGTATAGATTAGGGCCTTAGGGCTTCGGGCAGATGACCAGGAGTGGTTAACGCTCGTTAAACCCTTTAACCCTTTTAAGTATAGATTAGGGCTTCGGGCAGATAACCAGGAGTGGTTAACGCTCGTTAAACCCTTTGAAACCCTTTGAGTATAGATTAGGTTGGGAGGATTCTCCGCTATGCCCGGTGTGCGGTGTAGATGACACTGCACAACACTTCCTTTTGGTCTGCAAACGCTTTATTGGAGAGCGACAGGTGTTATCGAGGTGGACAGTTTCGCATCCGACTTTTCAGTTGCAGCTGGAATGTGCGTCCGGGGTAGCTGCCATTGCTAGGCTACAGATAGTAGTGGAGTATTGTGTGCGAGCACGGGTTACATTGTGATTGTGGGTTCTGCGCTTGTGCTACACATGGTTGTTTGGCTATTTTTGACGTGTTTTGTGTTTTGTTTTGTTTTACTTTAGCCTAGTTAGTAATGTAGAGAACGTACGATGGCAGATCAAGGTTCTGGAATAAAGAATTTGAATTTGCGGCTCACTAGCAGACATGTATCTGTCAACTGTAAGCAACTGAAAGCATATTTTGGCATGTTGAGGATAAATCCCAATGCGACAGAAATGTTTCAAATTGTGGAAAATGTAAGGGGAAGGGTCAGAGATTAAGAAAAACTAAAATTTAAAGAATGAGTGTCCACCAATCATAGAGGAAAAAAATGCGTCAATAACGTTGTAGCTGGCTAGTTATTAAGATTTTTCCCATGTTAAATCCCATAGACTTTTTGCTCATGGCTAGCGCAAAAGTGAGAAGGCAGCTAGGCCTACGTAGCTGAATTTTGGCACACGGTTGCATGGTGATCTGAGCATGGTCCTTTTGTCGGTTTGAGAGTAGTAGGGAATAAATGCGTGGGAAGGTTTTGAGATTCGCCACCAGCGAATTTAAATTTCGTTTCTTTTCCAAGTTGCAAACAAAGATTTCAAGCAACAATGTCTTGAACAATCAACACTGGTCTTTAGATTTATTGTAAAAGCCTGCACGAACTAAAAACTGAATTGTAACAAAGGACAAAATAAGGAAACATTAACGTTGCCGTGGACTGTGTAAGAATAAAAAGATGCACGTTAGATGATGGTTACGCAACAATACGAGCACCCACGAGCTAACGGGTTTTTTGTTAAAACCCAAATATAAAATGCTTCACGTTCTACTGTTTTAGTAACAGTGACCTTCGGGGGTTTCTGTATGACTAAATGTCAATGAAATCTTGAAAAGTTAAGGGGAAGGTGCAGGAATAAACAAAACTGAAGGGGATGTGCTGATTGAGTGAGTGAAGCAAACGAAATTAGCGATTGTTAGCCAGTGTGTGCCAAAATGGGATTGAAGCAACTTAAGCAAGTGAAGAGTGGTCATACAATAAACTAAGCCGTGGCAATTTGGCTAATCTAACGGCTAATTGGCAATGGTAAATTTGAAATTAGAAATGTGAAAATTTATAGAAATAAAATTCCTCCAGAAAAAATGTATAGATGAAGATAACACGGTGTACCCTTGTGTACGTTCACAGTTCTACAAAAGTTGTGATATCCACCCAAAACCAAAGCTGGTAGAAAAACCCGCCAAGTTTCCCAAAACGATCGGCCTTTGAAGGTAGTGATATTATTCAACCAAGGAAAGGCCGCCAAGGTCAATCCTATTAGCCAAGTTAATTGCATCGACTAATAGTTCGAAAGTTAAATGAAAACTTGAAGATTGCTGCAGCGAGTAGCAATCTTCAAGTTTTCATTTAACTTTCGAACTATTAGTCCGTACGATTAACTTGGCTAACAGGATTGACCTTGGCGGCCTTTCCTTGGTCGAATCATATCACTACCATCAAAGGCCGATCGTTTTTGGAAACTTGGCGGGTTTATCTACCAGTTTTGGTTTTGGGTGGTTGTATTTGACAACAATGTGTAAGCTACTGATTTCGTTTTGTTTGGTAATTAAAAAAAAAACCGTCGCCCACATCTGAAAAATCACAAATAAAACGTAAAAAAAATCACCCGCATCAATTTTCTTTTAAGTACCACTTCCGAGAACCACTTAATTTTTAGCGGCCATCATATAAAATAAAAATGGTTATTATAATTTTAGTAACAACAGTTCTTGCGATGTGCATTAACAATTTTTGATTTAAAAAATTGAATACCACCATTGAATCTGTTGGGCAAAAATCTGTTTTTGCTGATCCGTAGACAAGAGGTCTTCCCCCCCATAAAACGTTTTACACTTTCCTTTTTTTAGGCCGCTAAAAATTAATTAAGCGGTTCTCGGGAGTGGTACTAAAAAATAGATCCTTTTTACGCTTTATTTGTGAGTTTTCAGATCCGGGCGATGATTTTTTTTTATTACCAAACAGAACGAAATCGGTAGCTTACATTTTGTTGTCAAATACAATATCTATTCATTAATGCCAGGATCTGCGTGCAAAAGTTGTAGTTGTACATTTGATACAAGCCATTCTTTCGATCCAAGTTTTTATTTGCGACTTGACTCTGAACGACCATTAGATTCGTTTCTAGACGATCATGTGAATGGAGCAAAGAGCTCACATGGTCAGCGGCTCCAGGTAATGTTTGGTGAAAGTGCTGATGCGCGATTGGTATTTTTTTTTAGACAATGTCATAAAAAACTTTTCATGCGCTAAGAACGAAACCCACGTGTGCGTTCCTGAGAACCACTTAATGAATTTTTAGTGGCCTAAGTTTATTCTTGCATGCAATCTCGTATGGCTCACTCACCCAGTCCCAAACATAACAAAACCTTCCCACAAAGAACAAAGACAATTAGTTTTATTATACTTTATGGCACAGCAAACTGAAAACTTCCATCAGTTCTAAATCGAGAAGCACAAGCATGATGGCCATAGTTCTCGCAAGGGACAAAATGTCTTCTTACACTGTATGGATCAGTCCACTCTTTCTTACCAGTGTGGTACCAACTGCTGGAGTGTTGCAGCATTTCTTTTCCATACATGTTGCGAGCATGCAATCCAGGGCTAGGAGGCCCGTAAACCCAAACACCGTGTATTCTCATCTGAGTCGGAATTCGAGTAAAAATGTCGGGCGTAACCTGTTCAGCAGTTGTTTTATTTACAGGCCACATTTCGACGAACATTTCAGGAGTCCGCAAACGAAAGTAGCCTGGCGTTTTCTCATTCAGGTCTGCTATAAACACGTCTTTACCTTTAATTTGTTGTTCCGCTCCCCATTCCTGGAAGAAGCTTATATTGGCAAAATAGAACTCAGCATCACCATCAAAATCCCAAGGAATGATTCCCCGAAACTTTACACCCCCTAGAACAGAACCTCCAATGTAATTGTAGACCAAATTGTTTCTGACGCACAGTTCGTGGAATTCCCTCATGGCACCAGCAAGTTGATCCATACAGCAAGTGGGCATCATCTGCTTACCAGTTAACACGTACATCTCATTGCAATTTAAGCCACTCTCGGCGCAAGAAAATGACATCGCGATGTCCTCTGGGAGTTTTAGACGATTCAGCTGCCACTTGTGAACAAGAGATAACCAGGTTTTCCGTTTTGTTTGCTTTTTGTGAAGAAATGCATCAGTTGCAAAGTACATGGCATCAGGACAGTTCATCACTAACTTTGATGCTGACTTTAAGCGTAAAAACCAGTCTTCAAAAATCATGGACGATGTTAATCCTTCGTCAAATACTGTCGAAGTCAAAGTTTGAGTTCGGGCTATAAAAGGGCCTAAAACATGATCACAAAACATGCATTCGTTCTTGGACGAAAAGTAACCCTCTCTGTACTCCAAGAGATAATTATACAAATAAGACTGGTAGCAACCAACCTGCCAGTGTCCAGTAGAATTCCTAACAGCACCAGATACTGCGTGAACGAGTGGATCACTGCTAAGAATACTCACTTGCCTACGAAGATTTGTCAGCCATGAGAAATCTTCAAGATCGCGTCCTACAAGAGTATATGGCGTTTTGACTTTACTTGCTAGTGAATTCCACACTTGGCCAGGTCTCCAAGTTCCGTCCACGTATGTAATCCTTATTGTAGAAAAGTCTTCGTTGCCCTTCCAGGTGCAGGCCTTCGGATCAAGAGCTAAATAGACACGCAGTGATTGGTGAGTTCGTTCAATGGCTGCTAGGACATGGTCAAGCCGTTCGGCGCACATTGAATCTTTCTCACTCCAATAAATAATAACAGAAACAAGTGACTGAAGAGGAATAATTTTAGGACAGGCTTGTAACGGCATCCAGCTTCCAGAGAGATAGAACGGTGCAGCAAGACTAGCGTGGACGAAATGTTTCGGACAAAATTCAACAGACGAGGCGTGTCTCCCCAATGAACGTTGTGCATCGCCTATTCGTAAAGGAGGTTCATACTTTCGATCAAACTGTCGAAGAATTCCCACCAACTGTTCCTCAACATCCTTTGACCATTTCTCATTAAGCCCCGGTGTTCGCTGTAGTTGAACTATTATGGCATGCATATCAAGGAGTACCTGAGGCATACGAGAATTTGGCAGGGGGCACATGTACTCGGTCACGGAGTTGTGTAGGTGTTCCCGTAGATCAACCTGCAGCATAACTTTGAGGAAAATGAACATACCAACGGCTACAACCAGCGCACATACTGCACGTCTTCTACGAAGTACCGATCGAAGCATGGCACACGGATGAATCTGTAAAAACAAATGTACATTAGACTATAAAGAAAAATTTACAACTCAAGACTAATGCAATACTCTAGTTTCAGGAAAAACCCAGTGTGTTGTGACAAGACTACGAAACGTCGAATGCAACCATTGTGGGGACCGAACGTATCGTTTTACACCAAACGATACCACATTCCACACTTTACATTCCCAGTAAGCCTAATACAATTTATCCCAAACCACTGCCCAACTTCCACCTTTACAAATACAATAACCTGATAATACAGTTCACTCAGCTGAAACTTTTATCACAGGGCACAACTGAAAACAAATCTCCACTATCCTTGTAGCAAACACCTGGTTTTGCATAATAGCAATGCAAGCCGAACCTAACGAGACCACAACCAACCTGCAACAATGACAAACCAAAAACACCAACATCCAACAAATGTATAAAGTAAAGTAACATGAAAATAATCTGTGTGAAATAAATGTAACATTACAACCAGTGATAATATAAATATCAAACAAAAGAAACATAAATGTTAAAAGAAACCGCCACGTCCAAAAAAGGGTCAGCCATTGAAAGTAGTGATATCATCTCACCAAGCAAAGGCCACCAGGGTTAACCCATTAATAGAAAACTTGGTACATTGCCCTCTAATTTATTTAGTGGGTTATCTGCAATCACGCAGCAAATTAATTAAAAGAAATAAAAAAATTATTTGTTGACAGTTGTTGGTCTAGTCTTTTCAAATTGGTTGTTGGCTAATAAAATAAACTGACATCCAAAAATACATGAGAGAATACAAACCAATCCCCGTTGACGTAGCCAACAGTGAAGCCCACTGTCGATGCTCAGCAACTGTTACTTCAGTATTTCATTACTGCAATTTCATTGACCGACATGTAAGGATTAAGGGAACAAAACTTATGAACTCGTATTTCACCAAATTACGCAGAGGAATACACAGTTTATACCCACTCTCTCATACAATATTGTATGGCCTACAAAATCACTACCATTACTACGAGTGTGGAAAGTTACTGGAAGGGACACACTACATTAACTGCTGTACTACACAATTTCATGCCATGCAAAAGAAAACAAGGATGCACTAACACTGCATCCGTAATTCGACGTGTCGTTTGGTACAGATATACTAGAGGAGGATAGAAAATGTGCTATTGACGTTTGCACTTGGAAAGGCAGCATACCAACAGGACACTACTAAAAATTCTGAATGCATGGTGCACTGAAAGTGGACATATTGCACATTATATTTTTAAAAAATTCCAATCTAACTTTTCCTACTACAATACGGCAAATGTGTGATCGTGCGATCATGTAAGTAGCGAGCAGATTAGGAATCTCATCAGACGCTATTATTTTTGTTACAAAAAATCCCCTGAAAGTTTCATTGCTTTACAGCTTCCTGTCCTCTTTGTTCTCATCAAGGTTTTACACTTTTTTAAATTTACGAACACCTTACTTTGCAGTAAATCCAGCATTAAATTAGGGGGGTGAATGGAATCATGGAGCTTAAGGGATGGAGGAGACGTGTTGCCATGCGTTCAGTTTCGATTTGGCTCTATGACGTCGAAGTACCAACAGCGTTGAACATGTGTGCAGGTTACTGTTGGATCCAAAAAGATTTCAGAGGGTCACACAGGAGAGGCACTGGGAAGGATTAGAAAAAAATGCCTACAAAAACGACTATAAGCTATGTTTTTAAAATTTTTTTTTGAGAGAATAACATTAAAGTACCAGGGTGAGGCCTGGTTGATTTTTGTTGTTATTGCCGAACCGAAAAATTACATTACCTGGTTTTCCTTCCTGGTTTAGTAAATCCTTCCCATTTTAGGCTCAATCCCTAGCGATGAAAGTTGGCTTTGTAGCTATCTTCTGCACATGTGCGGGCACAGGTCTCTATAAAAGCATCCAAGTCGGACCTTGCTTCATCTTTCTTCGTCTCAGCTAAACCTTGGAGACCGAGAGGGAAGGCCGGGTGGGTAGAAGGTAATGTACATTTTCGATTAAGCAATAAAAACAAAAATCAACCAAGCGTCACCCTGGTATTTTAATGTTTTTAATGCTGCCGAAAACATTCATTACCTGGTTTTTCTTATATAGCAGACTTTGTCAACATGGCGGTGGGGCCAATGTTAACGATTACCCGTGCTACGAGTCGACAGAATCAACTGGCCCTATGAACCATAAATCATCCAATAGCGTAGTACACAGGAAAACTTGGGCAGAAAATCGTGAACATATAGTCGCAGGTGGTAGAGACAGCCGCATGCTGGAGGACCGCACGTCAGGTAATATAGAGACGAGCGCGAGCACCTAGAACACTGAAGTTTTTAGCCAAACGAAGGTGGGTGTAGAGGCTTGGGGGACCTCACCGGAGATCAATATGGTGAAGGCCCAAAGAGAGGACCAAAAGATGCCGCTCAGTGTCCGTAAGAAGAGAACGATATGAATTATGTGGTTGGAGACAGCAGACCTCGGCCCAAAGAAAGGTGTGATAGACTATAGTCACGGTACCAGAGCTGAGGAAGAGGCGGCGTCGCTGAGAACGAAGGGAGATAATAGATGTATGTACGTGTTCAAGGCACGAGGAAGGAAAACTATAGAAAATGATAGTTTAAAGTCCTCAGTGAGGTGGACAGGACTCGAAGGGTCTAAGGCGTAGAAACTTCGAGACTGGCAGCAGATGTTGTAGTAGGCCAAGGACCGCAAGGCGCACAATAAGAGGTCATGCAAGAGATAATGCAGAGGGACCGTACGACCATGGAGCCGGTTGTATGAAAAAAGTCGTAGTTCGGCCTGTCACTCAGGAACGTTATATAGAATAACCACGACATGTAGAAAGAGATATTGCTGAAGCATACTCCGAGTCGAAAGAAAAACAGTGAGGAACCAGAACCGTAGTGGTGTAGACAGGAGATCGCAAGGAGTCGGGAGGTCTGTGTGGCTGGGAACTATAGGATCCAGGCATCGACCAGCGTGGACTTACAGCAGGAGGAAGACCAGGAGGAAGACCAGGAGGAAGACCAGGAGGAATGAGTCTGAATGAATAATAATGTGTTATTGGCTACTCAATGTGCACGCAATGATAATAGTTGACAGGGAGACCAAGGAAGTGCTCGAAAGATGAGCGTGACCCAGTTGCCCATCGATGGCAAGCAGTGCATGTAAAACTAGAAGGTGATTCCGGAGAACACTGGAATAGGCATGGTCACAATGTCAGATTGCCAACTGGGACAAGAAAACTCAGGTTGCGGAATTCAGTTGATGACGACGCTGTGCATCAGGGACCGAATGACGCGGTCACCAGTTGGGAGTCAGAGGGTGGTGGGGGTCGCCGAGCAACAGGAGAAGTCGAAGATGCACAAAACGGGAACATCACTGAACTGAGGAGGCTGATGTGTGGAGGGACAGGGGACTCCCATGACCTGGATGCCCAGATACGAAGAATTGACCACAGGTCGTGGCGGCTTGCGACTGGTGAACCAGGACGAGTCATCCAAGTATGGAGCAAAGACGTAGATTTGCTGTCATAGGCGATAGCCTTTGAAGCACGGAAATAGTCATTGTACATTAGTGGCATGAAGATTGTCGTGCTCAGGCACATGAGAACGAGTCGTTGCCAGAAGGGAAGAAATAATAACGTCGAAGTGGGAGAGTCATTTTGGTACGAATTGTAGTTCATGATGGAAGACATCATTAAGAGTTGCCGAGGACGGAGAAGGAACTTCTGGGACAGGAGACAGTCCAAGTGGGACCGATGGAGCAGGTGGACCAGCTGGTAAAACACGTGTTGTGGGAACTGGAGTCCGTCATAATACTGAAGAATTCCGAGCTACGTCTTCCTTGAACGGTCTTGGTCGAGACAGAAGAAAACGAAGACAGTTTTTAGCCAGAAAGTAAAGTCTTCATGAAAGTCTGCAAGACGAGCCTTGAGGACAAGGGACAGGGGACAAGGTGCCAGGAGACAAGGCGCCAGACGTTGTGGTCGATTTGGTCTTGAAAGATGTACACTGGTCGAAGCAACTGCGGGTATATCGGATGATCGTATAGGTTGAGAATCGGTC
>JAHWFP010221545.1:22567-36346 GCA_023313725.1 Lithobius niger
CCCCCCCCCCCCCCTCCCCCAGCGATGCCCGGTCCCTTACCTCAATTACATCATTTGGTGGTCTTAAATTTTTCAGGTCCCGTCAGAGGCAGGGTCTCGAAACACTGACCAAACTGAAAGAAAGAGTTATTTTTGGACCTGAAAAATGACACTTACAGCAGTCAACATTTCTTTTTTTTTATGTTACGGATGTGGCCATACAAGCAAACAGTGCGTTCATCAGAGACTGAATGAAACTTGACACAAGATTGGTATAAGGAACATCGGTGTTTGATAAAACATTTTTAACCCAACGAGTGTCTTTTCGTTAAAAACTAGGCACGTTTTCCTTAAAACCATTGGTGACTTTTCCGTGCGGAGTGCTAATTTGGCAAAGCATCAATCTTGGCGACAGGAAATCAACTGCAGACAGTCTCAATAGGCATACGAAAAGCGCTGTTTTTTTTCACATTATTTTTTTGACCGTCAGTGGGGGGTATCAAGATTTTATTCAGGGTCTCGAAAGGGGTGGGGGGAAGGGTCATCGAAAATGTGGTGGTCAGATTTTCATTTCCTCTTGCGCCCGCCCCCCCCCCGGTCATAAATAATGACCAGTCCTTAAAACTGATACAATCGCTCGCTGCGTACTCGCCAGACGGGAATATTTTGACACGGAACTCGATGACCTGACATCATTGGTATATAACGTTTTGCCGTAATACTAAAACCTGCTTAAAATAAGCCCAATAAGGAAGTACCGCTTCACCCCAAAGAAAATTTCCAAGTTACTTGTCTCACTCATGCTACCGCGTTCATTGCGTCAGAAACCGTAACTAATCGCACAATTCCATGAAGTAGGAACGTTTCTTTAATCAGAAGTGTGAGTAATAATTTGAAATAAAAAAAAAAAAATTTACGGCGAAACTGAAATTTAGTGAAACGGGAAGTCCCATTTCGCTGAATTTCAAACAGGGCTCAATTTTTGGCTAAACAGACTTTCGCGAAACGGTAACTACACCGCTTTCCTTCAAACGCGAATGCTCCTATGTAGACGCAACACTCAGGCTGCGTTTATGGAACAACTAGCCTTTACCTGAGAGCAGCTAGAATTTAATCGCGATGGCCAGCGCCATTGCCATAGGTTACTTGGATTAGTTTCAGGAAATGTTTCAATCTTATGATCCGTGATTGTAGGGCAGGGACAATAACGCCATATTGGTTACGAGGCTCACGTTTGAAGAGGTAGCTACAAGGCGCACTAGATTAAAATGGAGCTAAAAACAGCGGCAAGTTTATTTACACTTTTTACGTGTATTAACAAAAGTTAAAATAATCACACGAAAATTGTGACAAAGTCCACATTGAATATAACACTGCAATTTCATGTGGCTTTACTGCTTAATTTTTTTTAATGTATAAACATTATTTATAACAATCATTGGAATGTTTGTTATTATATACTAGAAATGTCCGCACGTAGTAAGTGAAAGAGATCCAAATTAACTTGCCTTCACTTACCATACGGCAGCGTAGAGGAAGAATCTGGACTGCTCATACAAAATTAATTATTTAGCCATTGTTTTGATATTACGCCTATAGAGCAGCGTCATGTGACGTCATTTTGGCTACAAGACACCATTAGAGGTAATAGCTACAAGGTGCACTAGATTAAAATGTAACGGAAAACAACGGCACTTCTAGTTAAGACAGTGCTTTGTAGAGCGGATTTCTAGGCTTAAAAGAACGTTGTTTTCTCCAGCAACAAAACTCGCGCGTTATAGGCTTAAGAAATCCAGTCTAATAGCATTGGCTTCAATAAGACGATCTTCCTTTCTCCCTCCAGTGCTCCTTGCAGCTAACCCAGTTACTGGCTCCACCATAGAGTTATACACAATAATACTACGTCGTGTCACTGACCAATATACGAAAATCGAAATACGATAATGATGAAAACTAATTAAAGAATAACTAAATTCATTCAGCCTTAATTCAAGGAAAACATATACCAAATTTTATTCGAATCGGTTCATGCCTTTGGCCGTAACTGCGGTAGTGATCAACAGACAGACAGGGAGACAGAGTATAGGACTGACGTGGTCAAAGGTCATGAGGGAAATTTTACCCAAGAGTCCAAAGCCCCATGTTGTGAAATAGGTCAATTAGGACTGGCGAAACAAAAAAAAACAAAAAAAAACTGGGTCGTGATGCGTCGAACCAATGATGGGCCCACTCTTTCACCCCTCGCAAAGTAGTGTCACGGCCCATTCAAGTAAGGAGGGAAGAGGAATGTTTTCTTCTGACTCGAACTCTGTTTTCGAGAAAGATTTGCATTGAGATCGAGAAGCAGTATCAAATTATACATGTAGGCCAACTCAATACAAAGTACTTATTTTATTAGCGTTTTATAATGATTTTTTTTTTATTATTATTATTTGTAATTTTAAATATGTGGGTAAAACTAATATCGAACCAATAAAACTTACGTGAGTCTTCCTGTTACGGATTTAAAAAATATCTGAGAGTCCTAGGCCAGGAGTAATATCCCGCCCTTCCCTTCCTGGCCAGTCCGCCACTGTAAAAACAGTACATCATTCGCTTTGCTCACTCGTTCAATAAGAAAAAACACCGCAAATGAGCGCAATAAATTACTGTAATATATCGCACCCGAAAAGCAGCGAGGCTAGCGCAATAATTAACAGCAACGTTTATGCGCATTCAATGTACCATCCAGAGTCAAGCATAAAATTTAGGTGTACCACCCAGATTATCGCCAAAGGTAAGTGACGACTCACTTTGTATTGTTCTTCGCGATAAGAGAGGAGCCACCTCGATATCTACGTATAGTCTCTAACCGACCGCAAAATTGAAAAGCCTGAATGCGCAGTTACACGCCGTTGTCATTGCAATTTTTCGTATTAGCGCATGCACACCTTTAGGCTGACGCAGGGCTGACGTCATCCACAGATCGTGCACTATCGGACGATGGTTTTATGCTGAGAGACCTCGTTAGAGGTTACCAAAGTTTCTTGAGATTTCTTATTCTGTAGAGCAGGGGTCTCCAAACTACGGCCCGGGGGCCAGATGCGGCCCGCGAAGCACTTTTATCCGGCCCGTGCTTTATGTTTACTAAATGCAAATTTTCAGTTGTTTATCCTTTTGAAAGTATATTTTCCTTTCCCCTGAGTGAAGCGAAGGTTATGTTTTCGAAATAGGTAGATCTCGACTTTGTTCAGGAATGGCTGATGAGCATCTGCATGCACTACTTAGCAACTGGAGCTTCCATTTTAAAATCTCAACATCGATAAACTGCCAACAGTAAAGAGCAACTGTAACTTTGGGGTGGAGGTGGAAAAACACTGTGATCTTTATTTGCAAAAAACACAGCATAACCAGTGTTTGGTATTGGGGCAAGGTCACTCCTTACTATACCTAGGGGTGGTGGAGTGAATAGCCACCATTGCAGAAACCCATATAGGACCAAATGAGAAAAAATCCGGCCCGCAAAAGATAAGCAACTGTGCTATATGGCCCTCAGTTTGAAAAGTTTGGGGACCCCTGCTGTAGAGCATATCTTTTGTCCTTGTACACTGCAACTCACCTACCAACATTCTTGAATTCCGTCGGATCCAAATTGAACAAATGTGTCTGGTTTTTGAGGAGATGTGGCTAAAGGCTAAAAATAACTATGACCTCATTAAACTACGACCTATCCCCAGAAAAATTTTTTCATCTGTACAAGCTAACGTTTGGTACAAAAAAAAATCCGCCCGCCAGCATGTTGCTTTTGAGTGATAAACTCCTGTAAAACAAGATAGTTTTTTTACCCCTATAGATATAATAATCATGACGTTATAGGGCAGTGACACGACGTAGTATTATTGTGTATAACTCTATGGTGGAGCCAGTAACTGGATTAGCTGCAAGGAGCACTGGAGGGAGAAAAGAAGATCGTCTTATTGAAGCCAATGCTATAAGACTGGATTTCTTAAGCCTAAACGCGCGATTTTTGTCGTTGGAGAAAACAGCGTTCTTTTAAGCGTAAGAAAACCGCTCTCAAAGCACTGTCTTGACTAGAAGTGCCGTTGTTTTCCGTTACGTTTTAATCTAGTGCACCTTGTAGCTATTACCGCCAAATGGTGCCTCGTAGCCAATATGACGTCACTTGACGCTGCTCTATTGTCACTGCTAAATTCCTCCTGACGAAACAATTTTCCCAGTCGCATCGGAGCTCGCATTATTGACTATTTTCGTTACGAGCCGGCAGAGCTAAAACACCGCCATGTTGTAATTTTAGATGATTCCTAGGTTCTAGCTGCGAGTGTTAAGGCCAGTATTACGTAAACGCGTCCTCAAGGTCACCAACCGGTATGTGTGTAGCGTTGCGTACACTTTCAGTTTTGCTACGCCACACCTACACGGCCAAGGTCGCGTCTTACAACACAGCGTTTCTCCGATCGCCAAACTAACAGCCCAACTACTACAGCAGCATTTACAAGCAAACAAAATCAAACCTCCAACTCTTTCACCTTAACGTGCAAACGTGACAAAACGGCGAAAATACTTACCCTATATTTAGAATCTACACGCAACGCTGAAACGTGCCTCGGAATAAACAGCCGTCGCCTGAGCCAACGCCAAAATTGTAATCGCAGGCATGGTCAAAGTAGAAAACAACTGCCATTGACATATCTTCTTTCTCTGCTGGTCAGTATCTATACAATCGTCTCTCGTGCAGCATGAGTCACCGTAGGCTACTTACTTCTAAACTTTCTATTCACGCTGGTTTGCTCTGGAAGTTACTCCTTTATACTTGGGTCTAGTTCAAATAACTTCCACCGACGAAATGTCTGGGGGCATCAAAACAGTCACTATTTAGCGCCAATAAAAACCAGGATCCCACGTTTAGGCGTTCTCATTAGGCCTTTTCATCGCTTATTAAAGAATGATAACATTATATCGTGCAGTTTGCGTCGGTGTAGGTGAGGCTACGCTAAATTTTTTCCGTGTGTTATCGATTAATGACGCAATGCATTCTGGTTTCTAGCAGCGCTTACTAGACACGACCGTAATAGCCGCGTTGATTCCTTGAATTTGTGGTTTTTCGACTAGCGTCGCCAGGAATCGGGTGTTTGTTTTGGTGATCCTGTTTTGGATGGCCCGAGAGCTTAGGTGGACTGGGGAATTAGACAATTAGTGTCCCTCCGTGCATTTGGTTGATTAAATCGGCAGCTTAATTGAATGAAAACGACGACCGATTAGATTAATTGGATTCAGATGAGATGCGCCGGGAAATTTGTGTTTGTTTTGATTATAGATCCCGACCATCCACGACAACGGATCAGCATTTTCACATTAAACACATATACCCCTTCCAAAATTTTTTTTTAAGAGAGAAACAATTTAAAAAAGATAGCAGAGAGGGTTCACGTTTCTAAGAGGTGGTAGTTTTTTTTTTTTGGGGGGGGGAGGGGGGGATCGGGGAAGATTGATAACGAGATCCGAGAAAAAAGAAGAGTCTGATAATTATTGGTCATTATTTCTGTCTGAAGGGGTGCCGAAGGAATTGAAAATGTGATCACCAAATTTGTGTGGGTTCCTCCACCACCCCGCCTCACGAAACCCTGATAATATTACCCCCCCCCCCCCCCCCCCACATCCATCCAAGGTCCAAAAATATTCGGATTCCCCCGCACCGCATAAAGTACACTTTTCTTATACCTTTTCATGTTAAGTGTTGATTCACTGGACTAATTAATTAATTAATAATTAATAATAATAATCTTTATTCAAAGAGTGTTGCCGAAGGTCTATAGAAGTCCTTGTTTGGCTACACATTTAGACCATTTCGCAATCAAGATAAAGAAAAATCTATACAACAAAATTAAATCACACAGTATGGTAAAAAATATAAAAATAATAATAATCACAGACACAGAAAAAAAAAAACACAATAATTAAAAAATAAAACTATACCTTAGTTGTTAATTAGCCATTCTTTTATTTTGTGTTTGATTGAAGTGTACTGAGTTAAATTTAGTAATTTTGATGGAATTAAATTGAAAATTGTTGGAATATAATGATCTTTAGTTTTTGAGCCATAATTATTTTTAATTAGTGGAATATGGAACCTTAATGTTTTATCGCGAAGGAAACCCATTTTAAATTCATCTTTAATTTTTAAATCGTTGCAAAAGTAATTTTTATGTATAATAATATAGTTCCTCAATTTAGTTACATTTAAAATTCTGTGTTCCTTGTATAATTCTTTAGTAGATTTGTAGTGGTTATGTTTTCTGAAAAGAACCTTTAAAATTTTATTTTGTACCTTTTGTAGCCGATCAATAAGGGTTGAAGAAGCAAAACCATACACTTCAATACCATATCTAAGATGACTGGTAACGAATGCATCAAAGACGATTCGTTTGTTCTTATTATTCAATAGCGATTTAATTTTATAGAAGAAAGGAATCATTTTTCTAAGTTTAGTGATCAGAAGATTAATGTGATGAACATGATTATGTGATGTGATGAATGTGATTAAATTATATAACATTTCGCATCGATGGGTTCCCAATTGAGTGGAAATGTGCTATAGAACAAGTACGGCCTTGAGAATATACAAAGAAGTGTTCTTTAAACCGAGGTTTACGAGTCATGGCGGTAGAAGGTAGTAGGAGTTCATGTAAGTAAGTCCATGCCCTTCTCAACTTTAACACGAAAATACATGAAATACATGAAATTACCCCATGTTGCAAAAACTTTTTTAGAAAGTGGTTTTACACAATTGTAACTCAAAATCTTATAAAAACTTACATTATTGGGTGAAGGGGGGGGTGGGGAGAAGTTAAGGCGTATTTAGAAATGGTGACTGCTGCATGAAAGTGTCATTTTTGAGGTCACATATTACATTTTTCTGCAGTTTGTTCAGTGTTTTTTCTGTGTGACTGCCTTCCTTGACGGGCGTGAATAATGTATGACGCCATCCTGAGCATATGTGCGTTGAAAGTACCGTCATTTTCGCCATTTGGAACGCCCTGTTGAGTTTGCAGACTTCTGATTATATCGAGAAACAGCACGCGTGAAGAGCCAGCGTCTCCAGAGTTGGCCTGTATAGGTTGTTTTCGGAGGCGTTGGAATTATCAGTGACCGGCTTAGGCATACGCTGCGCACTGTTGGTTTGCAACACGATTTGCATGTGCGATTGCAACACCGGTTAGGTACGGAAGCTCACTTGAATACACATGTTCGACCGAATTAAGTTTTTACAAATTGTTGCGCACACAGGCCAATAAGCGTTGATTTTCGTTCGCTTCTCTCACTCATTCAGTGCATACTGTAACTCAACCCTCCCCCCCCCCCCGCGCTTACTGCAAATGATCCGCTATTTCTAATGATCACTTTCATTATATTCTTCCATTTCATGCTGGTAGAAATATCAGCGCATCATGTGACCCAAACCCCGTCCCTCCCCCACCCCCAACAGCTAATGATCCCCCTGTTCTAATGATCATTTCTATTATATTCGACCAGCTGTGTTCATTTTTATGCTGGCGGAACTTCGAGAAACATGCTGTCCTGAAGAGCTTTCCCCCAATGTTTTCTCTCCTACCAGACGCGCGGCGCCGTTACTGGTGCCGATGCCTGCTGCCTGACCTCTTGTATCTACATAATTTTCCTGGAGGCCGGCTAAAAGGAAGGCTAAAGGGAAAGGTAAAAGGAAAACCGGAAGGACAACCAATCACTTCTCCCCTCCTCGCTCCCGCATTGAAAATGCACTCTCCCACTCTACCTGCATGGAAACAGGAGGTAGGCATGAGTGGTCGATCAACTCAATAAAGGTTCAATCTGACAAGTCGTCGGGCCGAACAATCACTACTCCCCTCCTCGCGCCCGCATTGTAAACGCGCTCTCCCATTCTACCTGCATGCAAACAGGAGGCAGGCATGAGTGGTCGATCAATCTGACAAGTCGTTGGGAAGAGTGCCGGGATAATGTCCCGGGAAATGTCTCCGTAAGACGACAGACTGATTTCTGAATGGCGGCATTTGATGGTTTGTCTTCGATGTGATAGCCCTGAAACAGGCGCCATGTTGGATTTTTAATTCTCGCTGCGAGCAGCTATTTATTCTGCCGTCGTTTGATTACTGCTAGAAGCTGTTTTTTGAGCGAGAAACGCAAATTTTGGAATTAACGTGAAATAACAACAACGTTGTAGCAACGTTTAAAATTGCTGTTGCGCTTAGTTCTTTATCCGTATTGCTATTTATAATACATTTAATTTGTTGTCTATTACCGCATCCATTTAATATAAACAGGAAGCTAATCGTAAATAAATAACGGCTGACTAGCAAATAGCGTTCGGCGAGCGAGAGGGTCTTGTTGCATAAAACGCGCCCTTACCCCATTTTTCTCATCGCGAGAATCGGGATTGCTACATTCACTCTAACCAATGTTACGTAGATGTCGCAAAAACTATTTCTAGCAGGGTACTCGAAATTCGTGACAAGGTATGTTCTCTTAAGGTTACTGCTTTCCGCGTTTAGGGCGCGTTTAAGCAACGAATCGCCTTTGCATTCTCGCAGCTTGAAGCTAGAAATCAACTGAAATTCCAACATGGCGGTGGTTTTAGCTATGACAGATCGCAACGAAACGAGTCAATCATTGAGTTTATAAGCGATTGGGAAAATTGTTTCGTCGGGAGGAATTCTTTATCTCACTGTCACAAATTATATGACTGCAAGCATTTGCTCAAACGATGTCCGATTTAGATAATCCACGAAGCGATGTTACCATGGCAACAACACCTTTGCCATCGCGATTAATTTAAGCTGCGAGAATGCAAAGACGATTTGTTGCATAAATGCACCCTTAGTCCTTACCACGTGCCTTGTAGGTGACACAGAGAAGCGATAGCTAATAATGGTTGCTTATTTTATTTTATTTTTTACCTTTTTCTGTTTTTGGAGGTACTGTTCCGGTCAAAAATAACGCCTTCGTTATATGGAGGAAGTTGCAGGATTAATGTATGTGACTCTGAACGAAAATGTCGATATTTCAAAAACTACTGGACAGAATTGAATGAAACAAAAACTGGGTTGATTATTATGCTATCAGCTATATTTATATACGTATTACATGTAATGGTAAGTAGCCAAATATAATTGGCCAAGCGAGCAGCACGAGTTGATAACTAATAATACATCTTATAATTACTGGATAGAATCGAATAAAACAAAAACTGGATTAATTGTTATGATATATGCTATATTTCTATACGTATAACATGCAATATTCAGCAGAAAAATATAATATGCAATTCAGTCTTTGTTTCATGAAAAGCCTTCCACTGGCTTACGAGATATCATCAGATATCATTAAGTTATTCTCGCTCGGCCAATTATTTTCAGCCAGTTAACGTAGTGTTTAATAAGGGTAGAATTACAGTAGACAATCGAATTAAGTATTTCAGTCTTTGTTTCACGAAAATCCGTCCAGTAGTTTTCGAGATAACTGATTTTCTTCATGGTGGTTGTTACGACCCTCGATATAACGAAAAATGGCGGTTTTTTTTTTTACCGGAACTGTACATGCCTGTACATCCCTGTTGGCTTTCCTGTATGACTCAGTTTTGCGACATTAGTTCAAAATGTATGTAATGTTGCCAACACAGTCATTTTCTTGTTTTTTCTTTCGTGCCAGATAATTTTGCGATATTAACTCTAACAGTGTAATGCTGCAAACGCTATTTTCAACGGGTCGCACGACTTACCGGAAGGATTTATGTCCCTTTAAATGAGAGGAAATTTTGCTCACCTTTTCTCATTCTGTCCGCCAGCCCAAACAATTCTCCGCAGACGGAAATGATGGCTACTTTGCTGGTAACGTGTAACATAATCGTCGTCGAGCCACTCGTAAAACGAAACTAATGTTACTGACTCCACCCGCATGTTCAAATTGGATTTCAAGGTGAGCAATTATGTCAAAGTATGCAAATTGGCCAGACAAGTGCGGGATCACGTCAGTCAACGGCGTACAAGATGGCAAAAAAAAAAAAAAAAAAACAATAATAACTACCGGCTCCTGGTACAAGTAATAATTTTAAGGCTGCTAAAAATTAATCAAATGGTTCTCGGGAGCACACGCATGGGTTTTTTTTTTCTCAATGCATGAAACTTATGACATTGTCTAAAAATAAAAAAAATAAAACAATTCCGATCGCGCATCAGCACTTTCATCAAACATTTTCTGGAGCTGATGACCACGTCGGCTCTTTGCGAGTCCATTCACACGAACGCCTCCAAACAAATCTAAGGGTCGGTTAGAGGCTCGTCACAATTAAAAACTTGGATCTAATGAATGACTTTTATCAAATGTGCAACTTTTGCACGCTTATCCTGGCATTAAAACATAGATATTGTACCTCACAACAAAATGGAAGCTACGGATTTTGTGTTTTTTGGCAAAAAAAAAAAAAAAGCCATCACCCGCATCTGAAAAAATCACGAATAAAACGTAAAAAAAAACACCGCCCGCTCGCAATTTTTTTTAGTACCACTCCTGAGAACCACTTAATTAATTTTTAGCGGCCTAACAGCGCAGAGAATAAATCCCTATGTCATTAAGCGCCGGTGCAAACGAGCGTTACCGCATTTGCGGTTTGGTTTACGTGCCATCTGTTGGGTACTGCAGACGTACCTGCGTCGACGTTGCGTTACCGCCCGGCGCTCGCTCGCCGCTCGTGCGATACCGCAGCGTTAAAAAAACGCAATTGCGTCTCTGAGTACCTTGGGTGACGTGAGCGGTGCACACGTCCGCCGTTTACCGCAAAAGCGTTACCGAAAATGGCGTCCAATTTCGAAGAGAAGGTCTCGTTTCTAAACGCGCCCTTAGAGCTCTTGCTTTGAAAGGGAGGCGATTGATTGCCAAAAGTGGGGAGCACAGTGAAAGAAGTCTATAAAAAGGAAACGAAGAAGCATTTCGCCAAATTTTGTTTGGGTATTTAACTTCTCATTGAGCTTGGCAAAATAGCTTTGTGTTTTGATATCACCATTTACAACGGCCAAAGCATTTGGTAACTTGGCGGAGGTCTTTACAAACTTGTTACGTGGTTTGATATCACCCCTTTTTTATGAACTGTTCAGACTTGAGATTTGCTTATTTAATTCATTTCTTGAAGCCTTAAGTCAGTTAATGCTGGAGCGCCTTAAAGGAAACTTAGTAGGGTTCGACGGAGTTTATACCTCTCGTCCTGGCCAATGCGGCCAATTGTGGATCGACTGGTTTTAACCATTTCCCAGGTTCCCCTACGTTAAAACTGCGTGTTGCCTTTTTTGTCTCTGTACTTAGTGTGTTCTTTTTTGCAATAATAAACTAGCACCTATTTTCATCAAGTGACACTCGGCACTCTCGTGTGGTAACATAATTCACTTTCAACAAGTTGTAGTGCATTTTGTTACTTTTGAACGGACGTTTTCAGAATTATTTCAATAGCAATAAATACCTTATTTGTTTACGTTTGACATATATTACTCTTAACCAGGGACGACACTAAGGGGGGGAGGGGGGAGGGCGACGGGTGGCACTCGCCCATCCATTACATTTTTGGTCCCCCCCCCCCGCCCCGCCTTGCGCCCCTCCCCACCATCAAATCGAAATCAAACGTATAAACGAAGAAAATTCTGGTCACTCAAGAAACCTAGATTAGTTTCTTTGTCAGCGACAGGAAAGACTTGAGGTCACATCAATGGAGCCTGGTTACGGTGAGAGTTGTAAAACCATATATTTTTCACTTGGATTTAAAAATATTCCCCAAAAAAATGGTGTGGAAAAAAACGGTAAAGAACGTTGGGTTTGAGGAAGAGAATTCCAAAAGTGTTATTTTTACTTTTATTTTATTTTCTTGGGATGGGGGCCGCAAAAGTAGAATTTTTCGATTCGCCCCTGACCCCAGGCTAAAATTGCTGCCCACTGCCGCCTCCCCAGTAAAGTGATTCTAGCGTCGTCCCTGCTCTTAACTTCGGGTTTTGGGGGGTACCTGTCCCCCCCCCCCCTCACCTCTTTGGATGAGCACCTGCACCCAATCAGGGCTCCACACCACGACGCCGGTTCACCCTGTGCATCAGTTTTTTCATGCGCAATGAGATTGAAAATACAATTTTCTTGCAGCATTTTTGGCTGCAACTGACGGGGCGTCGGACGAACGTCTAACTGGAAAATCGTCTAATGGGATAATTGTCTAAAATCTGCCTAAAAAAAAAAATGGAAACGCATCTAAACGGAATATCGCATAATGGATAATTGTATAATGGATAAACGTCTAACTGGATGGACGTCTAACTGCGGTTTCTGATGTTATATGTATAGCCGCAGCGAGCGCGGTAGCGCGAGCGAGGCAGGGATATTAGACGATTTTTCATTATACGAATTTCCAGTTAGACGCTCTTCCATTATACGAATTTCCTGTTAGATGATATTCCGTTATACTGTTTTCCGTTATACGTTCTTCCAATTATGCGATTTTCCAGTTAGACGATTATCCCTCGCCCCCAACTGATGCTGCAACAAAGATGTCGTAACTTACAACACGTAAATGGGAAAAATGAGCTGTCTTACCTGTTGAAGCATTGCGAGAAAACTTAAGTTCTAACTGGCGTGTCTGCAAGTTGGACTCTTCTTCTCGTTCTCTGCAGAGCTCCGAATGCTAGCCTACTCGGAAATTAAAAGTCAGCAAGTTTCAGTGCAATACTCGGAGTTCTGCCCTTAGGGGGTCGACGCTTTAATGCTGTCTGTAGCGGCTGCGAATTTACGAACTTTTTTCTTTAGTTTACACACAATCGTAATATTTTACAGTCTCTTGACAAATCACCAGCAAAGTGTCTCCTTCAGTGAAAATTGCTTTGGACTGTAACAAACAAAAAAAACCTGCTCGACTAGAAAGGAGGAGTAATAATGTTGGGTTTATATCAGTAAATATCAACTTAATTTTTTTTTTATTTTAGGGGTAAAATATGTGTGCGGGGAGTCGACACATACGCACACCCAGAGCACAGACGCTATTTAATTTTCTTAAAAGCCTTTCATGGTATCAGTTTGAATTAGGGGTTCATATTATTGAAGCGACTTTTTACTTCGATAATGATCAGCAGAGTCTCAGTTGCAGGCCAACTGAAAATCCAAAGGTTACTCACTTCCAAAATAAATAGCGATTGATTGATTGATTTTATTGTGGGGCCATGACCGGAAGCTGCAAACCCCATAACCATCATCGAAGTACAATCTCTGAACATCAAGAACCCCCAGACAAAAGTCGCTAGATATGCAATTGGCCAGAAACACAATTGGCCAGAAACACAATCGTTCAGAAACATAACGACAATAACACAATAACCCAAGAACATGACTATCACCTATTACCCAGAAACACAATAGTCCAGAAGCATAACGACGCATTAGAGCTGGAGGCTACTGCGAATACTGGGGCAGACGCACCGGAAGACCAGGACATGATGTCACAAACGCACGCCTTGCAGAAACCAGCTACTGTACACAGACGACGGACAGCACTTTTCATGCACATAGCAGCGTTGCGAAGGTCCAACAAGGCGTCGCCATGCACAGTTCACTCGCCCAATCGGCTCCGTTGATCGTTATAACGGGTACAGGGAAACAAAAAATGGGTGACTGTATCCTCTACAACTATAGCTGACTCCGGAGTAACATATGCCGTTTTAGCAAACAGCCCTAGCCCCTCCACCACTTGGTCACTCTCGCCTCACTCTGTTTCTTTCCCTGCCCCCCGCC
>JAHWFP010221545.1:44520-74431 GCA_023313725.1 Lithobius niger
TGTTTTGTGATCATGTTTTGGGGCCTTTTGTTGCCCGGACCGAAACTGTTAATTCACTGACGTTTGATGAAACTCTTTCGTCGTATGTGGTGTTTGAGGACTGGTTTTTACGATTAAGAGCAGCTTCAAAATTGGTGATGAACTGCCCTGACGCCATGTATTTTGCAACAGACTCATCCCTCATGGCCAAACAAACGAAAAGAGAATGTTGGTTTGGTCTTGTCCGCAAGTGGCAACTGAATCGTCTCGTGCTTCCAGACGAAGTCAAGATGTCTTTTTCGTGCATGGAGATTGGAATAAATTGTACCATGATGCACTTGTTCACTAGGAAACAGATGACGCCTATTTGTTGCATGGACCAAATGGCAAATGGCATGAGAGAATTCCACGAACTATGCGTCAGGAACGGCTTGCTTTACAATTACAAAGGCGGATGCCTGCTAGGTGCTGTAAAGCTTCGGGATATCTTGCCCTGGGACTTTGACGGTGATGTGCAGTACTACTTATCCAATAGAAGCTTTTTCGCAAATTGGGGAGAGCTTCAGAAGAAGAAAAATAAAATTCCGTACACGGCTGAAGCGAATGAGAAATCACCTGGGTATTTTAGTTTGCGAACACCGGAAATGGTCGTGGAAATGACGGCTCATAAAGAACTAGTAGCTGACCAAATGAAGACCAATATATTCAAAAGTGTACCAACAAAGATGAGAATTCATGGTGTTTGGGTTTATGGACCCCCTAGCCCTGGATTGTATGCTCGCAACATGTTTGGAAAGGAATTACTGCAGCATTTCAGCAGTTGGTATCATACCGGGTCAAGACATTGGACTGATCCGTATTATAAAGTAGGAACCGGCTTTGTGCCATGTAAGAATATCGGCCACCATGCTTGTGGTTCCCGATTTAAGACCGACGGCAGTTTTCAGTTTGCAATACCGTAGAAGAATTTCATTTTCAATAAAACTACGAAACCTTAGGAAACACCGTGGTTGTCTGCCTAGGAGGTTGCTTGCAATCAGTGGCATAAATAAATATTTTTCCCAGTGACGGGGGCAATTTAACGTGCTCTTCTGCGCCCAATCGTCGTATTTTTATTGTAAGAATTTTTACACAGCTGCACTGTGTAGCTCGTTTCGTTGATTTTGGATGGAAGGGGGACAAATCTACTGTTAAAGTACCTTGATAAAGTAGCGACAAATTTACCGACAGGGGCTTGTCATCGGTGGCACGCCGCATGAATACAGAGTATAGAGCAGCGTCAAGTGACGTCATATGGCTACAAGAGAGATACCTGCAAGGGGCACTAGATTGAAATGGTGGGTTAAACAACGCCACTTCTAGTCAAGCCAGTGCTTTGAGAGTGGATTTCATAGGCTTAAAAAACCGTTGTTTTCTCCAATCCCTTATGCTGCTTAGGTTGTAATTGGAAAATAAAGATTCTACTTGCTTAAAAATGTCAGCAACTGCCAACAATTTGACAGAAATCGCGCGTTTTAGGCCTGAGAAATCCAGTCTAATAGCATTGGCTTCAGTAAGACGCTCTTCTTTTCCCCCACCAGTGCACCTTGCAGCTAACCCAGTTACTGGCTCCACCATAGAGTTATACACAATAATACTACGTCGTATCACTGCCCTATACATATAATGAAAGGGGTGAATCCAGCAAGAAGTCATAGCGTAGAACAATCCATACCTGTATTGAGCGTTATTAAATTTTACGCTTACGTGCTATTACCATCACTGGAACTCGCCCTTAACGTTTTTATTGATAACTTGTCCCACGTTTGAACTCATTGTTTGTACCAGTATGTTTTCAACAGCGATCTGAGAAGACTTTTAGCATCAAGGTAAAAGCCCCCGGCCATCACCGAAAGTTAGGCTGGAATAGCAAAGAATGAAAAGCTTCGAAGATGGCTCTGGATAACGTAGTGGTACAAATAATGACTTAGCACGTGAAACAAGTTAGCAATAAAGAAGTTGAGCGCGAGTTCCAGTGATGGTACTAGTGATTATAAAAAAAAAACCGGGTTGTTAATCTACGATATAACTTCTGGCTGGTTTCACCCTTTTCATTACACGTATAGTATGTGGGCATGCAGCACGCAAATGATGACCAGCCCCTGTGAATTCAATACCCTTGACGACTGATGACATCGGAAGTTAGGCTATTGGAAAATATAAACTTTAGGCATTAAATTGAATACTTAACAAAAATGGTTAAAAACTCGTATGATCTCTGGTCATTACGGGATGAAAGCTGAGCATGTCCGAGTTGCCTGCGACGGAATGACGTCAACCGTCCCCCCCGTTATTACGTGATTTAAGTTAGGTTTGTTCATTGTTCGGTAATTACTTGTTTCGCCAAATGGCATTTTAGCGAATCTCATTTGGCGAATCCCACTTTGCCAAAACATTTTCCCATTTTGCAGAAAATTATGCCCTGCTTAAAATTTGGCGAAAAGGGAATTCCCGTTTCGTCGAAGCCCGTTTAGCCTAATCAAATTATTTTTCACCAAGTAAACATTAGAGAAGTTAGTGAACCATTCCCACTTTGCAGGAATTCGTCATTAGGTGCGGTTTCTGTTCAACCGCAGCGAGCGCGGCAGGTAATTTGGGGGGGGGGGGGGAATGCGAAGCGAAATGGGAATTCCATTTTATCCGAAAATTAAGACACCAATTAAAATTCAGCGAGCTGGACTCGGCGAAGCGGGTTGATTATATCTCATTTTGTGAGTATACCAGTATTGTGGTGTTAACACAACGCCAGCTAGGCGGTAACTGTTTAAGAGCTCGCTTGTGCGAGTTCAAACAAAGGTCAGCAGACCCAGAAGTGAGGCCAACCAGTGAGTGGAATCCAGCCTGTGAATCCAACCCTCTAAGGTTTCAAGAACTCGCACGAACCCTGAATTACCTGTAGAGGTGTGCTATCCACTAAGGCGATTAACATTTTAAACATTTTCCAGCGATGTCGTTTAGCCAATAGAATGCACTAATCATTGCATGATGCATCGTGGGCAAAAGTAAAAATGGTAGCGGTAAGGGTTCGCATGGACTAAAGAGCTCGCCCAGTTTGAGAAACAATGGTAACGAATTCTTGCCCATATGTCACGAGAATTCAGGGTGGTGTCAAGAGTGTATAACCAAGAGTTTTTTTTTCAGGTTGTTTATGGACTCGTAATTTATTCAGCGACATTTCGACGATGTCTGAAATTAATTGTGGAATGCAGTGCACCAACTGGTTTGTTGAGAGCGTTCTATTAGTAAAGGCGGTAAAGGTTTGACCTCAACGTCCCATCTTAAAGCCAAAATTCCGACGTTTACTTTCTCTGTTGCCCTTCAATATTTTCCGCTCAAATTTAGTATACGCACTTTGTTGGACTTAGTGAACACGTGTCCAAACTTTTATCAATTTCCAATTTCACACATCGGAGATTTGGACTTGAGCTGGAATCGTGATTTTCGTTTTCGGCTTGTTGTGCTGCTTTTTCTTACTGGCACGACACGCTTCTGCTACGGTCTCTACAGATCAAACTATTTGTCCTATAAAGTTGGTTCTTAGCTCATTTTATAGATATTGCTCTGTAGATCATCGTGGCTGAGTGGTGAGAGAGCTCAGCCTGGTTGCTGGAGGTTTGCGGATCTGGTCGAACCCCTGGAAAGAGGATCTTGGGAAAGTCCCTGCCAGGACTGCCGGCCAGGGTAGCGTGAGAGGCTACCATGCTCCTTCTGCGGCTATGGGATGTATTCTGGCTAATTCTGAACAATCTTTCGGCCTCGACGACAATGATCGGAGGTTTCCCGGATCGAATCCCCGGGCTGGCACCTTCCTTTACCAGATTTCTCCCAAAAATAATCGGGTAATGTTCAAAATTGAGCCCGTTCAGCCATACACGCTTCAGCTGACATAAGACTCGTCAAAAAAAAATTGAAATATAAGGCCTTATCTAGTTGGTCAAGTGGTTCAGGGGTTAGGGAGGTCTAAACGACCAGATTGATTGTTTCACATTGTTTTAAACATTGTTATTATTCAATAATGCCAATCAGCAAACGTAGAATGAAACCGTAATCGATGAAGATAAAAAACATTAAAACCTGCTAATCTAAACTACATAGTACGCCAAAATAGCACGAATTAGAAAACAAAAACGAACTCGTTTGATGCCTAAGGTAAGGTTTAACTTGTCGGAAGTCAAAACAGCAAAGGAATCCTGTAAGATTTCAGATACTGCAGTGTTGCTGTACTGTTTAGTCCACGTGAAACCATACTGTTGTATCCAACCATTACACACGTATAAATAGAATTAAAGCCAGAGCCCAAATTTCAAAACCGTTCATGCCCAAACAAAGGAAGTATAATGTGAGGCTACCCACTCTACAACTTGGATTATTTTTTTCAGTGTTCTTCAGTCCCGTCATCTACATTCCGTTTATTACCCTACTGATGATGCATATATCATTTTTGTAAGCACTTTTAAGGCATGGAATTTCATTATTACTTTCCAGGACATTTCCAGCATGGCATTGTGTCAAAGATCAACAGCACAGTTAATGGGTTGTACAGAAAGTTTTTGTGGTTTGAACTGCATGCTCAATGTGTAATTTAACAGTTTAATAAACGTTGTCTCCAAGCACTGGGATCTGTTGAGAATTAGTAAACTAACTGTGTTGAGTCCATGCAGCAGTGAAGGTAATTTATCCAAACTCAAACTGACTTAACACAATGTACGACACGTAACCAACAAACAAAGTTTTTGACCGATAATGATTATGTGATCTTAGTGTAGTTTAAATGGAATTTTAATTCGGAATGTCAGGTACGTAAAGGTATTGTTATCTGGTGAAAGTTGAACACTTATTTTGACACAAGTATAATTTGCTTGACCACCTAGGTTTATGGAAAGGGGTGTGTTTGAGCGGAGTCGTACGTTAAGTTGTTTTTGCATCAACGTTAACAGGTCTAATGTTGACTGCGACTGTTCCTATGGAGGTCTTTGTCTACAGTTTTCAAATTGTATGTTTCATGAGGAATGTAATTGATTATTTATAGGCTGATATACAATTGACACCCTTTCAGATGTTGAAATTCACAATGTTGCATTTCACCCGCCAAGCTTGCCTTCTCGAGAGGGGATAACTATAATTTGCAAGTTATATAAATCTCAAGTATAATTTGCTTGACCTTCTATGTGTATGGAAAGAATGGTGTTTGAGAGGCGACGTACGTTAAGTTGTTTTTGTAACAACGTTAGCGGGTCTAATGTTGACTGCAACTGGTCCTATGGAGGTCTTTACCTACGGTTTTCAGATTTTATGTTTCATGAGAAATGCAATTGATTATTTATAGGCTGATATACAATTGAAACCCTTTCAGATGTTGAAATTCATAGTGTTGTATTTGACCCGAGAGGGGGCGTGTTGTAACGATACCGTACGTCAACTACAAGGGAGGCGTTATGCCTCAGCTCAGTGGTTTCGTATATCGCACAACACCGTAGTCAGTAGGTGGACATTTTCGAGTGGCCAAGCACTTGGGCTACAGTGATGGATTAAACCAAATTTTGGCCCTCAAGATGATTTGGAGTGAGTCAATATAACATAAACAGCTGGAATGAGAAAGACCAACGTTATACATTAAAACTTAAAACACATTCTACTCGCAAAATATTCTACTAGTATGTCTCAATTTTTGGCCCTACTCTTTGGTCTACAATTTTTTACTCCATAATGCAAATACGCAGTTTTATTTTAGAAGCTGGTGGTCTTGCTTCCCAGCTCCAGGAAAACGTATTCAGAATGACACTTTAAGAAAGCAGCGGATGTAGTTTCTGACTATCAGATCGCACGAAAACTTACCTGTAACTAGAAGGAGAAACACTGAATTTCAACCGTGATTGGTCTTGGGTTGAAGAAACATTAATACGTTCCTCTCTCTAAACTCTTTCCAGCGCTGTTGCTTGCCATTTTTAGAGCATATTTATTAGGCAAAATTCTAAACAGTGTACGTTATACCATACGTTCTCCTTGAAAGTATTACCGGTATAGCTACTCGTTCGATAAGGTAGCTGCCCAATACAAGTGGTGAAACAAGAAGTTGAAATATCTTGAATGCTCTAGCAGGGAAATTTCTGTTTACGGCATTTTAAAGCAGAGTTATGGTAGCATCTTTCTGATAAGCTTATCGATGTAGGTTACGTCTAAGTTTGCGGCATTTTAAGGCAGAGTTCTGGCAGCATTTTTCGGTAAGCTCATCGATGTAGGTTATGTCCAAGTTTACGGCATTTTAAGGCGGAGTTCTGAGAGCATCTTTCTGGTAATCTCATCAATGTCAGTTATGTGTAAGTTAGCGGCATTTTAAGGCGGAATTCTGGGAGCATCTTTCTGGTAAGCTCGTCGATGTAGGTTACGTCTAAGTTTGTGGCATTTTAAGACGGAGTTCTGGGAGCATCTTTCTGGTAAGCTCATCAATCTAAGTTATGTCAAAGTTTGCGGTATTTTAAGGCAGAGTGCTGGCACCATCTTTCTGGTAAGCTGATCGATGTGGGTTATGTATTAGTTTGCGACATTTTGAGGTGGAGTTCTGAGAGCATCTTTCTGCTAACCTCACCGATGTCAGTTATGTCTAAGATTGTGGCATTTTAATGCAGATTTCTGGCAGCCTCCTTCTGGTAAGCTCATCGATGCAGGTTATGCCTAAATTCGTGAATTTGGAATGTTAAAAAAATATTAGTTTACATCATAACTATTAAATACAAAAGAAGAAAGAAATATGTGTTTTTTTTTTAATCAAAGGCCTTAACAGCATACCAAACACTTTCTTTTAATAGTGGCATGAACAAAAAAAGTATACGGTAGGAGTGTGCGAGCACCGTAATGCCACTTTGAGTCGAGCCGAAGTATCTTGCCAATGATTCGAGTAGTGAGTTTTTTTCATCATTTTTTAAAATTATTGCTGAAAGCTTCTCACTTTAGACTATAAGTTACAATTGCAATATGGTACATACATAAGTGTTGTTTATTACAATAGAGTATTAAAGTTCAAACGGGCAGACTGTCATGGCTACGGTGAAAATGTTCACTGTAGACTGCCCCGGAAGACGAAATTCATAAATTATTTAACACTTAAAAAACGTAAGAATACGAGATCGGCGATCTCTTTTTAAACCCCCCCCCCCAAAAAAAAAATTACAGATAGCTACAACTTTCTTTAGTTTTGTATCTATTCGTGTGACAAACTTGACATACTCTACGATATAATTACGATAATAGGTCAAGTAGCTTGAACCCAAGTCAGAATTGACTCTCGACTCGCACTGTTTCACATTTGCACATTGATAGGTTTCAGAGATCAATATATCAGGCCAGTAAGACATCAAGATATCAGGCCAGTAAGGTGTTAGTCAATACAAATGTGACACGCACATTGATAGGTTCCAGAGATCAATATATCAAGCCAGTAAGATATCAGGCCAGTAAGATATCAAGCTATCAGGCCAGTAAGGTATTAGTCAATACAAATGTGACACGCAAACATGACCTAGAAACTGACGAATTAATAGAGAACCAACGAAGATGATAGTGTGACTAAAGAGAACGTAGTCTGGTGATGTTAATTTGGCACTTGAAATTGAATGTTTCCATCTCCTGAAAAATGATCTAGGCAAGCAGGATGTTCAGGTTTTGGGCACTTTTTAAAATGACCAGATACGTAGGGTTCCCAAGAAGTCTTCATACCCAGCTGTGCCCAACTCTGAGCATGACGTAGTATCTCGTACCCGTAGCGATTACGGGCAAAGTTACCGGGACTATGTGGTGCGTAAACCCAGTGACCATGAAGTTCTACCTGCGTTGGAACAGATAGGAATTGTTTACCAAGAAAAAAGTCGTGAGAGAGCTTTGGAATTCCCCAAAGTTCCGCATATAAATCTGGAGTATATAAGGCGAAGTAACCATTTTCGTTATCCTTAGAATACGTAAACTCTTTTAAAATAATACCAAATGTTTCAAAGTAGGCTGCTTTGGACTCAAAGAAGGATATGTTGGGTGAATAGAAGCTGATATCTCCATCAAGATCCCAAGGCATCAGATCATTCATTTTGACAATACCAAGGACAGAGCCTGAATCCAACTCGTAACGCAAGTTGTGCTTTCTACAGAAGTCATTGAATTTTCCAATTGCTGTTGCAAACTGTTCAATGCAGCAAATGGGCATGAGATAAAAATTAGTTAGGGTTTTGACATGTTGACACGTAAGACCAGATTCTCTACAAGAGTATGAAAAAGTGGGTCCACGCGGAGTCACAATTCGGTTTAAGCCCCATTTCTTCGCTAGTGGCATCCATGGAATGCGACTTACACTTTTCATTGCAGCACTAGTGTCCGAGGCTGAGTACATCACATCTGGGCAGTTGACGACCGTGTGACGTTTCTGTCTGACACGCCAAAACCAATCTTCAAACAAAACATCTGCTGGCAAAGAATCATCAAACTTAATCGATGTCAGAACCTTAGTTCGTGCAACGAATGGTCCCGTCAGGTGATCACAAAACATACATGAATTCACTGATTTGTAATACCCTTCTTTGTACTCGAGGACATAGTTACGCATTTTGGCTTGCCAGCATCCCACTTTCCAATGGCCAGTGAAGTTCCTAACAGCTCCACCAGCGACACTGATGTCCCAATTATAACTAATCATACGCACTTCTCGTTCTAAGTTAGTTGTCCACAAGAAGTCGTCCATATCTCGTCCAATCAATGCGTATGGTGTTGACACATGTTCCACTAACTCATTCCAAGCCGATCCTGGTGATTTTCCTTCTGCGTCGGAAATCCACCTTACTGTTGACGCACCGTAAGTTCGTGCACATTCTGCAGTTACGCCAAGAACTAAAATACGAATTTTAGGGTACAAATTCACGATTCCAGCGACAACTCGTCGAAATTGTGAACATTCTTCCTTACGCTGGTGAGGGTAATACAGAATGATTGTTATCACTTCCTCAAAGGGTAAAACGCCTGAGCAATTCACCGTTTGCCAACCAGTAAAGTAAAAAGGATAGCCACTTTTAGATCCTAGCCAAACTTCAGGACAAACTTCGTACTTCCCGAAAAAATTGGTTACACTATTACGCGGTTGAGGTGTCGAAAGGATTCGGATTAATTCATTAGCCTGTTGGACTACTGTTTCTGAAATATTCCGTTTTCTTAGTTCACTACGGAGATTGTAAAGCCCATCCAATAACGCTTCTTTGTCGATATTATTCGTTGAAGGGCACAAGTTCAGTAATTCACTAGCAGCAGGAAATACTTTCAAAGTAGCGGGTATTACGTTCCAGTTGATAACTAAGTACGCCAATACTGCGAAGCCCAACAGAGTTAACAGTAGTGACCGTTTTCGCATTCTATGGTTGGCCTATGACCTGTGGAAAAAAATATCGAGTTAAAACCATATTTCTTCTCAACATCCACCAAACATCCACCAAACATTTTATACACAGTGTTTGTAAATATAAAATAAATAAACATAAATAATTTTTGCTGCAAAAGCTACAGGTCAAAAAAGGGCCCCACAAACCAGTGACACCCTGCCAGAAAAGTTAAGGTCAGAGTTTGGTTAGTTCCATGTAACGTATTTGTGTAGTATCCTTCTTGGTTCGGCCGATTTCTTCTTAAAAATGCCCACAGAGGGAGCCAATACCACCTCCAAGGTAGAGGTTCTGCACACCCTCTGCGGGGTTTGAAAAGAAAAAATATATATACAATCACGCGAAAAGGGCTGGGTCACCAGTTTCGGCGCATCAGCTTTAGTTTTGAATGAGGTGTGAATGGAGAAGAAACGACCGTAATTAAAGTTGCAATGGTCATGTAAAATGGAGTACATTTGAGCCAAATCATATTTTAATCGGCGAAGCTTGAGGGAGTTATTTCCCAAAACACTTAAGTCATTTGGTATAGCTCATCCCAGATCAAATGTTTGGTAAACGATCGATGCACGGGCTCAACGTGATCAATGTCCTTAATAAGATGAGGGGACCATACTGTACACGCATATACCAAAAGTGGGTGCACAAACACGCAAAAGGCCCAATGGAGCGTTTTGAAATCCTTGGATTCATATACAATACTTTATATATAATGCTCGAATGTTTTATATCCAATTATAGGGCCAGCTGTGCTCGTTATCGCTTTGTTTTGTCATTCACTTTAGGCCTAACGTATAAAGCATTAGTACTAAAAGCATATCAGAGAGAGTGCTGTCTGTCTACCCCATTGTAAATTATGATCATTTACGATTTGTAAGGGTCTTTGGAAAGATCTGTAAGGGTCTGACTTAAGGGTCCTCTTTAAATTCTAAATTTAACGCATAGTTAATACTAAGAAACGTACATTCCTCCCAGTCCAATTTTTCTTGATCCTCCACATCAAGTACGACCCCCAAACCCTTGATAAAAATCCGTTTTAAAATGTAGCGTCTAGGAGATTTTCGGTTGAATATTGGGAACTCATTTAATAGCATCCTGCGATTACATGGTCCTTGGCGTACTTGCAATAACCATGATGACGTCTCATCTGCGTGTGTGTGCATGTACTAATTTTTAATCGTTTGCTAATAATTACCATGAGATCAAAAATCTAAAGGACTAACGCGGTAAAAATTGACATTATTTATGCCAATAGATCGCCGAAGAAAAATTATAAGATACTAGCCTAAAAAAATTATAAAGTGAGATGATAAAATGCGAAAATCATTCCAATTTGTGCCCACCCAATTTTTGCATTCATGCTGTTTCGTCTACTACGTCCAATGCCGACTGAGATAGTAGCTACGAGGAACGTAGGAACGTAGCTACTATCTTAGTTGGCCTTGTATTACTACGCACAGTGTCGCGAAACATGCGCATGTGGCAATCGTCGCATGGCTGTTATAACGCAGGCGGAGTGTACCTTTAAAGACGATTTGCTTCGTAACGTACGATGGGTCGAACAGAAGTGAGCAATTCATGGAACATTTATTTCTATTAGAAGAGTGGAATGCCCATATAAAGAAACCCCACGAAGGGGAAAACCCACGATGCCGCTAAGGTCACTATACAACGCTGCCAATTTTACGCACTGATTCCGCGAATTCCGGTAGACTGGTGTAAGAACCCGTACAGAATTTTTTTCTTTTAATATAGGCGAATGTGAGACTACAAAACGTTCAGCGGCTTCTGAAAATGTGTTACGTGAGGTTTACTCATTTCATTTATTTTAAGGTAATGTAAATTTTTGGTGAAGTGTGAGGGCCCTCGCGCACTAAGCGACCAAGCCGCGCGACCAGGTCGCTGCGGCCAACGAGAATGCTTACGGTATATGAAGCAACGCGTACTTGGGCGCCGCGGCCAGTCAGTCGCAGCAGCCACTGGAATCCCGGGCGGCGAGCAAGCGATCACAGGGCGTCCATACTTGCTCCGTGTTCATTTTTCACCACGTGATCGGTAATTATCAATGAGAAAACGGTTGCCGCTGCGTCGCCGTGTTTTTTAGCCGGGACGACCACTGGCCGCACGAACTGGTCGCCCAGTGCGTGGAGGCCCTTATAGCTAGGTTTTTATGCTATACAATTTTTTTTTTTGGCTGAGTCATTGCCATTTATAAACTAGGACACTCCAATGAATCGTTAAAACAAATGGGCCGGAAACAAAATGACACTACAACATTACAAGAAGAAAACCATGTTTGAAGTTGGCAAGTGAGAAAAGCGTGCCAACAGCAATAAATTTTTTTTTAAATCCCATTACGCCTCTAATAGTTCTTACTGAGGGGATGGAGGGGGGGAGGAAGAGCAGTTTCACCCTCAGCACCCTTAGTGGGTCCGGGCCTAGGTAACTCTAGAAAACTTGGAGGTCATTGGAACAGGATCCTTGACTCACTCTAGGCCATTATGATGACTAGATTGCATCCGACAGCATGTCACCAGTAAAAGCCAATAACTTGGTTCAGTGAATTTGTTGCGGTTCTTGATTATATGCAAAAAAAATATCAACAACTCAAGCCGTTTTATGTAAAATGTTCCTACTAAAATATCAAAATGCCACCAACATGAAACGACTATCACTCCGGTGATCGAAAATCTGTTTTTTTTTTTCTGAAAATGGGACTTTAAATCAAAATGATCTTCCAATCCTTCATTCACATAAAATTCTAAATGTTAAGGTCATAAATTACGTGGGATAAGGTAGGACAAAAAAAAAATTCACGATACGTAAATAGGCGAAGGGGAGTTATGCTACAGGCATTTATCCTCAAATCAATCGATCACGATCTTAAAAACAAAAATTTGAAACAAATATAGCAAATTTGAAGCAGCACAAATCCTCAATTAAAGTTTCGCCGCCAAGATAAAGGCATTACATTAGCAAATATAAAAAACAAAATGGAACTTTTATTATTGAATTTTTTCTAAATGCAGTGGGCTAAAAAAAAATAGATTCCCTCTTGACAGCTGCCTAATTCGACGGGCGTTGGCTCTGTGTTGTGACGTATGTATAACGTGGTTGGACTCATCCAATCAGACGGCCAAACACCGCCGTACTTCTTCGTCATTGGCTAATTCATGATTACCCCATTGCACACGGCCAATGCGTGATGACGTCGTTTAATACATTTAACACATTATCTTGTAGCGAAGAAAACTGCATAGTTCTGCCATGCCACGCCTAGGACTACTGCCAACAGACCGCTTTCGATAGCAGGTTGACACACATGTGTTCGCACACGTGAATTTTCCACTGCAGTGCGAATAGAGAGTACTTTTAACGGATCACCAACTATGGTGCACTTACCTAATTGATTCTGGCCCACAGTTAGAGCATGGTGTGTTTCCTGTTCAAAACTACGGCAGCAAAATGTAGGACTGATAAGACTTCATACAAATACGTTGTCGTTTGTGTTATCAAAAGTTTGCTGATAACTGATTTTATATTGGTCGTGTCGTACGGAAGTATGGAGGCTTAGAGTTGCCTTGGAGATAAAATACGAGGTAGCTGTGTGCCACACCCACTGCCCTGAAGATAACGCCGCTTTCCTGACTGCGCACTGCATCTGCGCTGCGATACGGCTGCCTTGGTTACCATGGTAGCAATGCCTGAAGAGTAGTACTGCAGAGAGCTTGCCATGCGTTGCGTATCCGAGAACGTTGGCATCGAAACGCATGCATCTGTTGCGTCTCGTCACAAAATATCTTCGTGGGTAGTAGTGGCCACAGCATGGACTTTAATTTGGGAGTAGGGGCATAAAAAAAAAGAAAACTGGAGTTCAAAATTGGGTACATATGGGTGCTTCATGATCTGCAGAGACCTGTAAAACAAATAAAAATACCAGGGCACTTGGCCAATTTTGGTTTCAATTGCCTAACCGAAAATATACATTACCTGCAATTAATAGCACATCTGCCCTAGAGAGAATCAGAACTTATAGGCCTACGCCAGCCAGTTCGGTAGCTTCAGTGTGCGCATGGGCGATGGACTCCTCCCTTAAAAGCGCCGGCTGGGGTCCGGATTTCTTCTTTGGTTCCTCTCAATTGTGACGGCGGTAACTCGACAGGGGGTTAGGGCGGGTACAGGTAATGCACATTTTCGGTTACGCAATAGAAACCAAAATTGGCCCCTGGTATTTTGATGTTTCTATGCCGACGAATTATACATTACCTGCAATTTATAGCAATGCAGCAGACTTTATCACTAAAGGTGGCGGGATCATCATGACAAGTGCCCTACAGCTACAAGCTGGCTTCCCCAGAGTCTACGGAGGGAACAACGAATGAGTAAACTTCTAGGGCAGGGGTCCCCCAAGACTCGAAGGGTCTATTCCCGCGAGACGAAGTCCACCCAGGCCGAAGAAGGAAAGTGTGATCACGTTCGCTGTTGTCAAAGACACAACGCACCAGTAGTCACACGAAGAGAAAACTTGAAGGATGGAGTAGGGACGGCATTGTAGCATCGTTGAATCTCCTCCTACGCTTGGCTCCCTTCAGGAGTGGGAGAGGAGGTGAGGACAGCTGGGCAAGCGGATGTGCTCAGGTTGCTTGTGGCATGTCAAAGATCCTCCCTGGGTTTTACACTTGGATTTCTCCAGCTAAACTGTCCCTCTGATCGTCGTGGGGCAGATGATAACCCAGTTTGGGTTCGAGCACATAAAAAAAAATTACTGAAAAAACTCATCATCTTTATCCACATACGAATATTAATAAGTACTAACATGTTACAAATATATCTGTCAATAAACGAATTACTGATTTCAATAAATTAATTGCGGATATCATCAAATAAATTAGAGATATGGTAAAATAAATTAGTGATATCAGTAATTCTGAAATAAAAGTTGAAGCGGCTTGCTATACTGTGCTGCAGTTTAACTGTGATCGTTTGTAAATCCTATAATTATTGTTCTCTGAATTTCATTCTGTTTTGCGTTGGCAGTGGTTTACGTTCTCTACAACTTCCATTTTATGCAGCTCTTCCAGGGTGCATAGTTCCACAGGTCAACAATTCCAACATGACAAAACTGTTTCCGAGCCACGTTGTATATCTGTTCTGATGCAATTCTGCATTCTTCGTAACTGCTCGGGACAAAAAATTATTGAACGGGGTGCAGTGGTAACATTTGATTCGCCGCCCCCCCCCCTCCCACTCCCCAATGGAAAGAGTAATATATTTGCTCTTTTTCTATACTCTCGTTCAAGAAAGAACGTATTCCTTATAAGGGCGTTTCTCTGTTCTAGTAGAAATAAATACTACTGGAAGCACGGGTAGGTGCGAACACTGGGGCGTCAGATTCGATAGTCGTCTTGGTCCCAGCTGTACATCTCTAGCTTCTTACAGACCCGGGTTCGATACTGGTGATGGGAAGTTTCTCTCCCGTTGCACGAGTTTCCTCTGGGTACTCTGGTTTCCTCCGTCCAGCAGCAGAAAGACAACTGTCATCATGGTGGTATCTTCCGCTTGACATCTGCCGCTTGGGCCTAATAACAAGCTATAAGCTTATTGGGTGACACCGTCTATCATTATTATTATTATTATTATTTTGATCGACCTACAAAAAGCATTTGACACGCTTGACTCCATTATTCTCTCGAAGAAATTGCATAAAATTGGCATTAGAGGAAAAATGCGTAATATATTAATCAGTTATCTTAGTGGTAGAAAATGTTGTGTTAAAATTAATGATGAGTATAGTGAAATTAATGACATGGGTTTTGGTGTTCCACAAGGTTCCATTTTAGGACCTTTGTTGTTTTTAATATATGTTACCGATGTAGACAGCAATATTGAGAATTGTTATATGCAGATGATATGATTATGCTCTCCATTCATTACGATTGTTCAGTTATGATGAGAAATTTACAATTTGATTTCGATGCTGTAATGGACTGGTTGATTACCAATAAGTTTTTACTCCTTGATCGCATTGCATTATTTTGAAGTTGTAGAAGTTGTCCTGAAATACCTGATTTTTGAAAACTTGTCCTGCAATTTCCTTATTCTTTACATAACGCCTGATATTCCTGAAATTTGACGAAATTCTAAAATTAATCGCATTTTTAAAACTGATTTCACTTGGTTAGATCGCAATCAAAGCATTAAGACTTCAGATTAGAGATGTGCATGGTGGCCCTACCAAAATTCCAATCACCAAAGACTTGTTAAGTGATGTTATGCAAGTCACTCGACAGTTACAATGAACAAAATAGAGTAAGAAAATACTAGAGACGGGAAAGGGGAGAAACAAAATACTGAATTTGAAGAAATGCGGATGTTTACTAAAAGTCGAGAGTACATTACTTCGAAGATTGTATCCTGACTAACTAAACAGAGCACATACGACAAAACTGAAATTGCGTGAACAGCTACTGACAGACGAAGCTGAATGAATCGCTTAAAACAAAATTAAACTCTGCTAAAGTTGCCGTAATAATGATTAATACTGGCATTGAAAAGCAATACGGCTCATATAGCAAATTGCAAAATCTAAAAAAGGAATTACCCAGTTTGCGTGAAAAACAATCTTGAGAGCCAAACTTCGGCCAAGAGAAAAAAAAAGGAAACTGCCCAAATAAAAATGGCATTAAAAGAAACATTTTAATTTCGTTTGACAACCTGACAAATAATACTCAAGACTGAAATGTATTTTTTTTTGTGGAAAGTTCGAACGAATGTCCTGAAAATGTCCTGAAATTTGGTTTCAGGACTCCAACATGATGTCTTGATTTTTTTTATATACCGGCTTCTACCATTGCTGTTGTAGCTTGCTTTTTTTCTTTTTCGCTTTTATCGTTCTGGGGTATTTTTGCGGTAAATATTCAAGAAGGAAGGTTGGGTATTATGGGTAGTCAAACGGTTCGAAGGGTTTTGCAGCGAGCGTTAACTGTTTCCAGTTACGGGTAGGAATTTTAGTATACAATGGGTTTGTGTATACTGTATTCCTAATTTTAAAAGCGGTTTGTGAACTACCTGCAATATTGACATCGTTGATTGCCACACAAAATTACGAAAGGCTAATCTTTATTTTTTTTTTTTTGAACATTGGCTGTGTAAGAATAGTCTACAGACCTGTCATAATGTTCCCTTGAGCACTACATCCGTAGATTGTCAGGGTCGACGAAGGCATACTTTAATTAGTTCCACATTATGTATGCAGGAAACCAACTGTAAGACTAACATGAAAGCAACATCCAGGCTGCCTTATAACCTTCCGCCTGCCTCACAACACCCACGCGTCGATCACATCCGCGTATTTACCACAGCTAAGGTCAACTGAGACGGTAGCTTCGTTCCTCGCAGCTAAAAACGTAGCTACTGTCTCAATTGGCATTGTGCCTAATAGTCCAACCAGCGTGAACCCATTGATTGTGTCGTCCAAAACCGGAATGATTCTTGTATTTTAAAACCACAATTTATAATTTTCTAGACTAGGGTCTTATAATTTTACTTCGGGCTATCTATTGGAATAATTAATTTTAATTTTTACTGCATTAGCCTTCTAAATTTTTGATCTCCTAGTAATTACTAGCAAACGATTAAAAGTAATACTGCGCGCACACAGATAAAACTTCCAAGGTCATTGTAGGCACGCGTTGCATCATTTATGTTCGGGACGAACGAAAAAAAGTTAGTAATATTCAACAGAAAATCTCCTAGACACCACATTTTCAAACAGATTTTTAGCAAGGGAAAGACTAACGCTTAGTAAATAGACCTTTGGGGACGTACTTGATATGGAGGCTCGAGATAAATGGCGCTGGGACATGTATCCCTTTAACTCGCTCAAAGTTGACCCAAAACACAATCGTTCCCAAAACTACCAAAACCAGTGGCGTAAATAAATATTTTTTTCTGGGATGGGGGAAAAGGGGGTTACAAATTTTATGCCCCCCCCCCCTATTATTTTGCTTGCTGCGTATAATGTATGGCTTCACTAGAAAAGTTTCGAAGAAAATAGTGAATACATAAATTTTACCAGGATTTTAACTCCCCTTTGGTTATTTCTCCCCCCCCCCCAACCCCCACCGTGACTCTTTATTTACGCCATTGCCCAAAACCAATCAACTTCCAAAACCCTACATGTCAAACACGGTTCTGAAACTGAAAAACCATTTGACCAAACTTTCGCTTTCACTCACCGATAACCAGCCAGCGCTCCAAACGGTGGTAACCAGGATTAGCACGCGGAAATGGTCAACAATACAGACTGTAGCGCGCGTGACGATGTCTATAACGATTTTATTTAGGTATCAAAATTATCAAGTGAGAAAACGGGCCTACCTGAAAGTTTGTAAACTTCATGCTACAGAACTGCAGTATGAAATGTGAGGTGATCATGCAGTCTTGTCTGCCAAATTAAAACTTTTTAGGTTTGCAGGGCATGCGGTTTCTGTTCGTTGACACGATCGAGTCGATAACGTGTGTTTGTGGTCGTAACCATGGTTTCGCTTAAAGAGTACTCTATAATCACTACAGATTGTCAATAGAAAAAACCACAAGTCTCCCAATCGATGAGCCAGTCACGTCATCATCCGCACTGATGATCATTGCACGGCTATATGGTACCATTTAGTGCGGCTTGCTGAAATACACCAAATAATTGTCACTGTAGAATATCACTGTTGTGTAGACTCAAGACACACGCTAGTGTGTCGCCCTCCAAGATAACCGATAACATTCAGATAAATTATAAATATGAGCATGGCACCCCTAGACACGTAGTATGTTTGCAGCTAAGGTGGTTGGCTGTTTTCTGCCATCTGAGAATAAATAACAATGCGACAAAAAAGGCTGAAACTTGTTTGATCAGGAGACTTTGGTCGCCTGGCAACATAAAAGTCAATGTAGATGACACAGCTTAGTTTTCTTGTTGAAAAACGACGTGAAAGCTTTTCGGCCGTGTTAAGTCGGAAAACAAACGCCAAGCTCTTTCGCCAAGCGACTAAGACTTCAAACGTTAAATGAAATAATTGAAAATTGCGCAGTAAGCAGTAAGGAAAGAGGGTTTTCGTCATAAGTTTAGTTAAGAGACGAAAATTTATTTTCCTCTTTAATTGAAGTGGGTCCAGGACGTTGTGGCTTGAAAGCTTGCGCTCAGGTTTCGATTCGATTGGTTGATTGACGATCTAGGAGATCAAAGCTTTTTACCATGCGTGTTCAAATGGTGTCGATTCCACTGGGAGTAGAGTGATTCAAGAGTTTGCTTTTTCTGTGTGATAGTTTTCCAGATTGAGGAAAGATTCAAAGATGGACCAGTTCATGTCATGTTTGAAAGCGTGTGAGGAGTTTTAAAGAAAAACTTCCGAGTGCGTTATTTCTTACATGCTATATAATTAACTAAGCAAAGAACGGCTTCGCCGTTTAGAAAAAAAACATTAGAACTCGTATCCCCATACTCACAGCCCTGAAGGTAGTACACGAATAAAAACAGATTAGAGTTCACTCGAACGCAACGAACTATAATTTGTGTTCATTTTGTGTATGCATTTTTATCTTTCAATTTTGTAGCATTTTGCTGTTTATGGCGCCTATTTTGTGTGTTTGTGGGTTTACGTTTTGCGAATTGGAGTACAAATTATAGTTCGTTGCGTTCGAGTGAACCCTAATCCGTTTTTATTCGTGTAACTTCACGGCGGTGAGTATGGGGATACGAGCTCCGTTTTTTTTCCTAAACGGCGAAGCCGTTTTTTGCTCAGTTAATTTGTTGGCTTTTTTCGCTTCCATTCTACATGTGTCCACTGTCCACCGATTTTTGTTTTCGAAAAAACGGAACCATTAGAAATGGATACTTATGTTTAGGTTCCGCCGAAGGTTTGTACCATGATTATTATTTGATGGCAACACATTAGCGTATTTCTGGATTTAGCATGCGTCATCTCGATGAGTAGTTGATTCTGGATTGTTTCAGTATCGCGGAAACAATTCAACTGGCTTCCCGAAGCCCGCATTGAAAAAGTAAAGAAGTCACTTAGTCATGTCGGACGCCGAATTTTGAGGCCTGCCTCAAAATTCAATACTTCGCACCCTACGGTTTAAAACTTGAAGATTTAAGGAAAAATCAAGACCATTTAATTTTGGTTCTCCACAACGAGCTAGCTAACTCAAACAACGACAATGTTATTGTGCGCCTCGCCTACTGTTACCCTATTGTTACATGTTGCAGCATTGTAACATTTTGACATTGTTAGCCGCTCCGCCACCTCCTCCTGTCCAATTTTCTGAAATTCTCGTGCGCAAACGAACTCTTATAAGCACTGCAATTATTACTGCTGTTTGTTTTCTGTGATTGACTCAGACACCTGAAAAATTGATGATGTTGAGAAATTTGAAGACCAGAATTGCGGAATTTTCCAAAAGGGGTCAATGTGAAATGGTTTTTGTTAATCTTATTGGAGAATTTGATGTGATCCGAGAAAGTGACCTTCCCAACTTATATGCTTGCGGTTGGTTTCCCTCTCCCTCCAACAGTCTTCGGTGGGGCTGCGTATTGAGGGGGGGGGGGGGGGGGCGGGGGGTTGCGCCAGAGTAATGTTGTGCCAATGTGACTGAGATCACGGGAAAGAAAGGAAATTGATTCCTCGGTGAGTCATCAGTGTGTCGAGATTGAAGAACGAAAAGGCGTAAATGATGTTGTTTGATGGAATCTGAAGGTATATCCTTTTGCCCTAATACAGCAGTCGATGTAGGGGAATTCCATTCCAAGTTGCACGGTACATCCGTGCAAGGGGTTGTATCACTGTGGATCGGTTTGAAGGATGCATCACCATCAAATTGCCAGAGAGAAAATCCAACAAATCTCTCTGGCGGCAAGATGATGCGGTGATGGTCCATTCTTTTGACAGGCGTTGGGCTTTCTCAAGGTGTTGAATGCTGTCACTCGTCGTTATGTTGGCAATTACTGGTGGTTCGATGTTTGCATCGTCCCATGGTATATCCGCCAGTTGGAAGGACAAAAATGGAGCCTTGATAGGGCAGACTCGTACCAATTGGGTTATCAAATTTCCGCGGATCACGCACCACCCGAAACGAGCGTTTCGTAGGGTGTTGCATGCAAGGTGACGCGTGATAACGTGGTTTATGCGTTGACGAAGGGCGAATAGGGTGCAATTTCCAGGTTAAAAGTTGAAGCGGAGAAGAGACAGGTTGGGTGTTCACAGCTTGTTTTAGTTGGAGATCTGCCGACTCTTATAGGAGTCGATCGTTTTCAGCCTGGAGGGTGGCGAATTCCGACAAATAGTTATGAACGGGATCTAAATTGTTCCAAAGGCACTTGGAGACCACGTTTGCGAAAGTTAAGACGCTTTTTAACAGAGGTGAACAAAAATTCTTGGTTAGTGAAAGGAAGCTCAGCACCTGCAGAGAGGCTGGTTGCACGACATGCGGGTCTTTATTGCCAAGCCCGAAAACAGCTGGTTGAGGTGAAGGGCTCGTTAGTGGAGACAGCACGTAAGGGTTTGTAGGGACCAACATTGTTGTTGACCCGGTTTGTGGGTTTACAATGATGGGCTCCGAAGTTTCAATGGATAAAGGTTCGGAAGTGGGGTCAGTTTGGAGTAACAGGTCGACCGGAGACTGAGTCTTGGTTGACTACAAGAGTGCTCGATGACGAATCGATTTGTTGTGGCGGTATAAGTTCTCTTCCAACAGTTTTGTTTGATTAGTGATTAGGGTGGGTCGAAAAAATAAAATTTGGATATCAGCTATGGAATAGTGTGGAAAAGTTGTCTTTACCTTTCAGTAACTTAAGTCTAAAAGCATTTTAAAATTGATACATATTTTCCACTGCGCAAAAGTTTTGAAAAATAGTGCAAATTTACTACATTTTGAAAAATTTGAATTGAAAATAAAATTGATAAACTGAGTCGAATAGCGATACGTGAAGCTTCTGTCAAGTTCAGCTCACCAAGTGTTGACCATAGTGAATCTCAGATTTTCGTAGTTGACAGTTTGACAGCATTTCTAGTTGTAATATTTTCATCCAAGGACGGAAAATCTTTTCAAAGATGTACTACAACAAAATATTTAAAACATGAAAAGTCATTCTTGATGTAGTTTGTTAAGGAGAATGTTTATTCTTACATTTGAGACGTCAAAAGTGCCTTGCTAATTGTTTTAGGCGTTGTTGTCAACATATATAATAAACGTTGTGGTTTACAACATGCATCACATACACACGCTGTGGTTTACACCACGCGCAGATGGTGCAGTTTACACCACCTATATAGACGTTGTGGCTTACACCACCTATCTGTAGATGTTTAAACACGCCAAGATCTACAAATATTAGTCTTTAGAAAACTGACTCTAAACGTGTTTGTAGACGTTAAGCCCCCAGAGCGTCCTTATAACGGATTTTAGGTTTATGTTGGTGTTGTAACCGATTCCATTTTTGCACTGAGGCCTACGTGCGTCACCAATATAAGCACAATAAGAATTGCTGTGGGTAAGGTTAAATCATGTCTACAGGCCTGCAGGGGATTTTTCATTCATGAATGTAATGTTACAAGGTAATGCCACAACCTGTTTATTATATGAATTTATTTGTGCTGCATTAAGTAACACCGCTCACACATTTTTCCAAAGTACAGACACAGTTAGATGATATCCGCACATATAGTAGCGCGACTAAACAAATTAAGCTTTCTTAGTTGCAATTTGCCACTTTAAATGGTTCAATTTCCATGAAAATAATAAAGACAAACATGGTGTGGAGGTCTTATGATTTTTTTTTAATGGCCAGATATGGAGGGTTCAAAGGATTGCTTATTACCCAGTTTCATGTCAGCATCAAGTTTAAATATTTATAAATGACCTAATAATACTATTTATAATAATGTTTAAATTCACAAAATAACATGAATAAGTTTCTCAGCTGGAAAATAAAAAAAAAATTGTACACTTCTCCCAACGGAAAAGTGGTCAAGAAAGCACGATTACCAGGTCTTATGAGGTGCGGTGTTAACGGCACCAAACATAATCACAGGTAGTTTTAAATGGTCATAAAAGGCCTGAAAAGATGACAATATTAATAAATAAATGACTTGTCTGCTTAGCTGGGTACTTGAAACTGAATATTTCCATCAACTGAAAAACGGTCAAGACAAGCATGATGTTTAGGCTTTATACACTTTTTAAAATGGCCAGATATGTAAGGTTCATACGAGCTGTTCTTGTCCATTTGCAACCAGCTATGTGCATGACGTAATACCTCAATACCATATCTATTACGGGCATAGTTACCAGGACTATGAGGTGCATAAACCCAGTGACCATGAAGTTCTACTTGCGTCGGAACAGAGAGGAATGGTCTGCCAAAAGACATGTCATGAGATAGTTCGGGTGATCCCCACATTTCTATATACAAATCGGGAGAATGAAGTGAAAAGTAGCTGCTTGGGTTTCCATTCAAGTAACCGAAGTCTTTCAAAATTATACCATATGCCTTAAAATAAGCTGCACTGGATTCATAGAAAGATGTATTCGACGTATACATGGTAATGTCTCCATCCAGATCCCATGGCAACATGTCGTTCATTTTGACAAGACCCAAAACAGAGCCGCCGTCCATCTCATAGCGCACGTTATGCTCGCGACAGAAAGCATTGAATGTGCCAATGGCCGTGGCAAACTGTTCTATGCAACAAACGGGGATGAGGAAAGAATTTGTGAGAGTGGAAATATCATTACATGTTAGACCAGCTTCCGAGCAAGAGTACGAAAAAGTGGGTCCCCAGGGTACTACAATTCGGTTTAAGCCCCATTTCTCAGCAAGTGGCATCCATGGAATACGATCTACATTTTTCTGTGCTGAGGTTGCATCGGATGCTGAATACATAACATCAGGGCAGTTGACGACCTTGTGAGCTTCCTGCCTGACACGCCAAAACCAATCTTCGAACAAAATATCCGCAGGCAAAGACTCGTCAAACTTAATCGATGTCAGAACCTTAGTTCGGGCAACAAATGGTCCTGTGAGGTGATCACAAAACATACATGAATTTACCGATTTATAATACCCTTCTTTGTACTCTAGGACATAGTTATGAATGCTGGATTGCCAGCATCCCACTTTCCAATGACCAGTAAAGTTCCTAACCGCCCCGCCAGCAACGCTGATGTCCAAATTATAACTAATCATACGCACTTCTCGTTCAAGATTTGTGGTCCACAAGAAATCATCGAGGTCTCGTCCTACTAGCACGTACGGTGTTAACACATGTTCCACTAGCTCATTCCAAAACGGTCCTGGCGTTTCCGCATTTGCATCAGAAATCCATTGTACCAATGATGATGCACCATCAGTCGTTGCACATCCTTCAGACACTCCAGAAACTAGAACGCGAATTTTAGGGTACAAACTCTTGATTCCAGCTAGAACTCGTTGAAATTGGAGTGGGCATGCTTTCTTCTCTTGGTGTTGATAATACAAAATGACGGTTATCACTTTCTCAAAAGGTAAAACGTCTGAGCAGTTCAACGTTTGCCATCCAGCAAAATAATAAGGGTATCCACCTTTCGGTCCTAGCCAAACTTCGGGACAAACTTCCAACTTTTCCAAAGAATTTCGTTTTTCAAAGGTTTCTTCTTTAGGTGATTGATCTGGTGACAGAACTCTTATTATTTCGGCAGTCTGTTGTAACAATGTTTCTGAAACATTCTGGCTCTTTAGCTCCTTATGTAGGCTGATCAAGAAATTCACTAGCGTGTCTCCGTCTATGGTACGATCACACGGACAGGAGTTACGTAATTCACTCGCACAATGATCCACTGGTATTAATTTCCATAATGTCACTGACACAACTGTTACTGCAAGGCCAAGATGAGTCAAGCGAACGAAATGCATCCGCATACTGGTATTGATAATGACCTGTTGAGAAGAACAAATTATCGTTAATATCTTTAACTTAGCAAGAGTGATGGTAGGAATAATGTCGCATCTAATGAGAGCAGAAATAACAGCGCGGATACAACAGAGGAGTCATAAGACTGCAACTCGTTACTCAGTGGATGATGCAAACAGTAAAGTAAAAGTGCCACCTGACTGGCAAAGCCCCACAATGACATAAAAGCACAAAAATTATAAATTTGAGCCAAAATCTTAGCCTTGTTCACCTAAAACCAATGATACACCAAAAGAAACAACAAACGTTATGAAAAAAGACTTACATGCCACGAGACCAGTGAATCTTACAAAAAATACACAGATAAAAACATGAATAAAACGAGCTTCAGCTCAAATACAGGCAACAACATGATTCGTCCCTTATTTGCTGTAATTGTGTATTCCTCTAATTTCGTTTGTAGGTTTTCTCTATACAAACTGCTGGTCGTTCTCACGTCAGTAATGTGGAGGGTAAGATCAACATGTTTTGTTAACCGCATAAGTGGTAAGTGGTGATAAACCTGGTGAAAGCCCCCCCCCCCCCCCCTTCCCCATGATAAATTTCCGGGCTCCAAGAGGTCGCAATCACTGTCCCTCATGGATACTGGGGCAGCCCTGGCATCTAAAAACGTGCACGACATTTCTCTCAGCATCGGTTCATGGGTTAAACAATGTGTCAGGAGATTTTTGCTCATGGGTATGTTGGAGTAGCTGACGGGCTTCTGGGTAAAACCACGTACAATGGGGTGGCAATCAACTTGAGTGGAGACTGGGGGAATTTTCTGTTTTAGAGCTATTAATTGTAGAAATAGGATAGGACACAACCCTAACACCATGTTTAGCCAAGATCCTGATCACCGGTTCAAATATCACGGGGAGATACGGTAGCTTGGTCCAGTCCAAAGGTGCTGATAGGGCTGCAGTACAAGCAGTGCGAGAAGAGGTGGTGCGGGGTATGGAAATCGCTGGAGCACTGCTAACTTTGAAGGAGGTCGTTACCGATCTCCCTATGGGCGTGCCTTGCAGGACACCCATTCAGCACAAACTGAATGGGTATTCAGCAAGGCTCCTCCCTTCCTTCCAAGGTGGCAGTGCTCCAGTGATTTCCGTTCCCCCACCATCTCGTCTCGCACTGCTTGTACTGTGGCCCTATCAGCACCTTTTGAACTGGATCAAACTACCGTTATCTCCTCGTGATTTTTGAACCGGTTCGCAGGGTCTTGGCTAAACATGGTGTTAGGGTTGTGTGCTTTCCTATTTCTACAATTAATAGCTCACTTGAACAGAAAATTACTCCAGACTCCACTCAAGTTTAACTGCCTCCCCATTGTGCGTGGTTCTACCCAGGTGCCCATCAGAAACTCCAACATACCCACGTTAAAAAATCTACCTGACACATTAACACACAAACTGATGCTGATTGAAATGTCGCGTACTTTGTTAGATGCCAGGACTGCCCCAGTATGTATGTTGGAGAGTGTGCGAAACCTCTTAAGAGCCCGCAAAATTGACCATGGGGGGGGGGGGGGAAGGCATCGCCTGGTCTATCATGATGTAAGTGTTTACAAGGTTTAGAAGGTGTCATCACTACCTAGCCTTGCAATTTACTGTATGAAACTAGAACTAGACACAAGATGGGTGCGCGTTTTCCTTACAACGTGGTAACTTGTCATTGTGGTGTGCTCTTGCTTTCTTTAGCTCTCAATAGACATACATAAAGCTCTTTTTTTAGGAGGCGGGGGGGGGGGGGGGCGGGGAGTCAAATTTATAAATAATAATGAGTGGTAGGGGGGGTATCGAAAATTTCGGGATCACATCTTTTTTCCTCCGTCCCCACATTCATTTGACTTTACTAACATACGAACTCATTCACGCAAAATGGCGTAAATGAAAACCAATTACTGGAAACACACACAACAATCCGTTTAAAATTGACTATAAAATTATTACAAACAAAAACGTCAAGTGTGCCTTAAAAAAGGGGGTTACATGATTGAATTTTCTCTTGTTAAAATGTACACGGATAAAAATTTATGATTTTTAATTGAAATAATCAAATGTACTGTTGTGCTGTTGTACCTTTTTTACGGCTATGGCGTCGCGCTACAAAGGTTTATGCATACAGTCGATTGATGCAGTCGACTTTGAAACAATTCAATTCAGCTCTGAAAGCCTGCATCTGCGAAATAAATACTCCATTCTGTCGTTTTTTGGTAGCCAATTTCGAGACCGAAGTTTAGTTTGGTTTAAATCTATATGCGTTTAGCTGAAACAATTCTTAGATTTTAACATTCAACAATCAACTTTTTAGCAAAGACATAACACGTGCACGAAGAATGGATCTGAGAGTTTGCTGAGTGGCATTGTTCCCTAATTGCAATGGTTAGAACAATGTAAAACAATCAAAAAGATCTTTCATGGTCCCATAACTCCGGAATGGCTCGACCAATCGAAAAAGTGGTCTCTGAGAATGAAGCCCAGGGAAATTTCTGGCTTAAATCAGGTTTCAGATTTTAGGTAGTAGTAGTTTTTTTCTGAAACCGTGTCACACAAGAACAACAACAAGTGAACAGTTTTCAAATTTACGTGTAGCTCCTTACGTTTAGGAATATCGTAAAAGTTGGTATAAAGGCACCTTCCGTATACCTATCTACTATTTCGCCAAGTTTGGTCGAAATATATTGAATAGGAACGGAGAAATTAGTAATGTTGGAAAGAGGACTTCAACCATAATATACACGACTATCGCCGTTTAAGAGACAATTTGGATGCACGTCACAAATCGTTGCTACCTTGCATACTGTGTCTGGTCGCATGTATATAGCATTGTCGGCAATATTGGGCTAAAAAAAAACTGAATCCGTGTTTCGGCTAAAAGCGGACAACTTTAAACCAAACTAAGATAGGTTGTTAATTTCGAGGGACCCAATGGGCTCGAAACTGGCAGCCTTATAAGATTGAAAGGCGCAGCATTTGTTTCGTAAATTTAAGCTAATTGGGATTATGATTGCGTTTGATAGGCGTGTACGCTACAAAACTAAAGATGACTTACGGAAATGCGTTACATGGATTTTTCTTGTTTCACTGATTTTAAGGGTTATTTTTTTTAGTCACCGTTACATCCTGTTCGCTTCATTAAAGTAATAATTCATTAGGTAAAATGTCATATTTAATTAGACCAGGAGTCGAATAAGCGAGTCCTCTCTGGGGCCCTTAAATGTGTTCATTTGTTTCTGATTAGAAATAGTTTAAATTTTCTGGTAATTATCTAGTTTAGCCGAACCACGCTGAATCACTGAATTTTTTACTACTTTACTAACCGGCGCAGCATATCATCATCTTCCCCTACTTCACATTAAAAAACGGGGGGGGGGGGGGGGGGGGGATGGAGACAGTCTCTTAAGTATTGAAAAAAAAATTGATAATACGTAAGTCGATAAAACGCCTGTATTGAAAAAAAAAATGATAATACGTAAGTCGATAAAACGCCTATGTTAAAGCGCCGGTCATCTTGCAGGATACAGAGTAACAAGAAAACCTGATTGACATCGCAATGAAAGGAAATTATTTTTCTTCCGCAATAATACAATAAAAACCACAAAAACATTACCTAACCTACCTAACCTAAACAACCTAACCTACCCTAACCTAATCAACCTAACCAACCTAACAAAATAACATAACTACAGGAAACTGACAATAGCAACAACAACAAAAAAAAAAAAACAGTAGTTTGGAACATTGCTTTCCGTTTTCTCGAAGTCACCTCTTCGTGCTAGCCTACTCTGTATTCCGGAACATGGCCGCCGCTTTAACACGACCGGGCCCACCATTTTACGTGGTTAAAAAACGTTATTGGAGAACTAAAAAACGTGTTTAGAAAACTAAAAAACATTTTCCCCTATTTTTTTTTAACGTGAAACGAGAAGAGGATGCAGATCTACGTGGGTTAAGTACCAAAAATTGAGTGATTTTGCATGGTTAGCTAAACTACGTAACCCAATTGTTCTACATTGCTTTATTTTAGTAATGAGAAGTTAATAACAATTTCACGTTTCACAATTTCACAATTCACTTGGCAGTGCTGAGGTGACGTATCAAATTCGTTGGCAACTTCTACTGCGGGGATAACCGTGTGGGTGGTATTATTGGCTCCGTTATGCTGATGAATAGCTCTGAGCGATGAAGGTAACAAAGTCGTCGTATATTGCCAGTATTATTTCTTGGTTCAGGATAAAGGATGGAAGCCGGTAATTATCTAGATACGAGGCACCACGCCAATAAACATCATCTTTGTACTAACCGAAGCTACTCTTCATCCTAACACCATTTTGCATCATGACTCCGGGATAAAAAGATTAAAAGTATTAACAAAAAATTCTCAAAAGACGTAAAATGCTATGCACAGACAAAATAAAGCCGCGGTAGTGGCACCCATATGTGAGCGAAGCCGGGTAGGCAGAAAACCCGATTTGCACCTCACTAAAAGTTTACGGGAATTTGTCTTTTTTTCTGAATTACTGTTCCAAATTATGCTGCTTACTCGCGTTGCCCAACCTAACCCAACCAATAAACTGCCCAGTATGAAATGCCAACCCCCAGCCATCTGCCCGAGGATGAAATGCCAAACCCAAACCTTGCCGCCTAACTTAACTGACAATAACACCAAAACCACCAAAGAAAACTTTTCCCAAAGGTTTTTTTTGTGGTGCAAATCGGGTTTTCTGGCTACCCTGCTTCCTGAATCAAAGACCTCGCAATATGGTTGCCATCGCCGTGTTTGTTACTAGTCTTTTACTTCATGTTAGGTTGGGTAGGTTAGGTAGGTCAGGTTAGGTTTGTTATGGTTAGGTAATTTCAGTCTCCTTTCATTGCGATGCAAATCAGGTTTTCTCGGTACTCTGTCTCCTACGATATGGCCGGCGCTTCAACACGATCGCAACTATCGTTTTACGTGTTTTCAGTAGTTTTTTTTACACCTTAAAACACGTTTTCCCCCGGTTTTTTTAATGTGATTTGGCAAGAGGATGATGATATGCGTCGATTAGTAAAAATAATGGGTGATTTGGAGTGGTTCGCTTAAACTCAATACTTACCAACATTTTTTGAGAAGTTAATACACGTTTTCCCCGAGTTTTGTGATGCGAAATGGTGTTAAGATGAAGACTAACTTCGGCCAGCACAAAAAACAGTGATTTGGTGTGGTGCCCCTTGTCTAGATAATTACCACGATGACTGACACCAAACACTATGTAGTAGTAGTAGTAGTAGTAGTAGTGACAAAATACAATACGAGACGGTTGGGTTGGACTGCCTAAAGCTAACAAAAAGGTGATTAAGGGCGGTAATTAAATTCGGCTAAGGACAGGTTGGGGAAAAATTCAAATTATTAGGATCGAAATTGTTAGCAAACTTACCTGGAAGATTCCGGAGTTGGAATGCCGGTAACAACATGGACGATATAACAATTGGTCTCCATTATTAAAAGGGCAATAATGGCGTTTCCATT
>JAHWFP010221546.1:0-10006 GCA_023313725.1 Lithobius niger
TTTTGGTTTGAAAACATCTTTATCGAGCTGAAACTACCACCATCAAAAATGATCTAAAACACGATTAAAATCTGTGTGAAACTCAAAATCAGTAACATTTTTGGCAAAACCACCACAAAAACTTTATCTAACTTTATTGCAATTTTGTCCTGCAGTGCAAACCGTTACACGACCTGCTTATGCGCTTTTGAAGAATCACCGTAAGAAGTGATTTAATAACGAAAGTAGTAATAAGTAGCTTGACTTAGCCTCCAAGCAGTGTTTAAGGTACACTTTTTTTTTTAATAGCCACCGATATCACTTAATTGGTATCAATTTTCTACACACTTTGTTTGTGAATAATTCGATGGTTTCAACAAACAACGCTAACCTTAGAAATTGACTGTAAACTAGTTTTAATAAACTACTGAATATGAAACCAACTTATTGTGATCGTCCAGTCTGATACCAGATTCTTACAATTTTTTAAGAACTGCTTCACTTTAAAACATTATTTTAATCCTCATTGAAGAAATGCAACTATGCACTGCCTATCAAATTTACGTACCACTGTGGCAGCTAGCTTAGTAACATATACTTTAAACATTAAAGTATCTTTATTTAGAAATTACTGTAAGCATACCCGCCCAGTTTGTTGGCAAGCTTTTCCTTTTTATAACCGTTTTTACAAGTGCTTTATGTGTGTAGCGTCTTTGGGGAGGGCGTGTCCAACTGTCAGTCTAGTTGTACTGGAGATTTTTAACTGAACAAGACGTGCAGAATTACGTAAACAACAATCATCTAAAATGGCAACATCCGTTTCAGTCGTAAACTCGGTCTGTCAGAAGCAGGACGCCGTCGAAACCATAAAACCATACGGTAATAATTGTAAAGCTACTTTTTTTTTTTGCTTGGAATGCGTACCAAAGTTTGGTTACACAGACCAGGCAAAACACAACAATAGATTAAAGCAGTGAAGATACTTGAAAGGTCGTGAATTGGATGGATTAATCGATAAATCATCTTTGATCATAAATTGAACGACGCAACACACATCCTTTCTGGTGCAAAGTCTTTCAGTTGGTGTAAGTTAATTTTTGTTGACTTTGACTTGTAATTTCAATCATATCAAAAACCAAAATTGGTAAAAGAGACCACCAAGTTCTGAATAGTTCTGCCCTTCAAACGAGTAATATCAATACACCAAAACATTCGCCAAGTTAATCGCACCTACGAATAGTTCGAAGGTTAAATGAAAACTAGAACATTGCTTCTTTCGGTAGCAATGTTCAAGTTGTCATTTAACGTCAAAAGTATTATTTGGTGCTATAACTTGGCGAATCTTTTGGTGTGTTGATGTCACTCCTTTGAAGGGCCGAACCATTCTGAACTTGGTGGTCCCTTTTACCAGTTTTGGTTTTGGATAGGATATCACATTTTTTTTTATTGTGTATTAGTTTAAAAACGTCAAGATGTATACTCTGTAACGTAGCAGACGACATTATTACTTACGGAGGAAAATATGCAAGATTCCAGACAGGCTAGAATGATGTAACAACTCCTGGCGAATTTTTGATAGTCAGTTCTGCTGTGGATGGAAAAACCTAGCAGACTATCATCATCGGGCTAGTGTTTGGAGTTTTTATTCCGAGCCTGATGATGATAGTTGGCTAATTTTTTCCATCCACAGCAGAATTGACTACCAAAAATTCGCTAAGAGTTGTTTAATCATTCTTGCCTGTCTGGAATTTGGCGTATTTTCCTCCGTAAGTAATACTTGTGTATTAGCCTTAGCCGGCAGATGTGCAATAATGGGTGTGTGGGTAATAATGGGCAATTTCAATTTGTTAATTCCCTACTGTAAGGACTAGTAATACCCCTTTTTTAATTTTTATTTCAGTTAATTATCCTACTTGTAATTTCAATTTCGATAATTTCCTTATATCTGATTTTATTTCAGTTAATTCTTGGAAAGAAATGGATAATGGGTTCAAAGGTTAACGTGGAGCCAAGACAAACAATGGACCAGACACCAACCAGCACAGGATGAGTGCGGCTCATTTGCTTTGCACGGCAAGCCATTAAAAGTATAATACAAAACCTGGTAACAAGATTCCACGAAATACGAAACACTAATCAAAAACACATTACAATAAAATGCTAAGGTGCACACGAACTAAGCACACTAGTTTCAATCTATTCAAGATTATCGTGCAAAATTTTACACCAGAAACCAAACTCCCAATTGGGAAATTAAATGCTGCTAACTAAGAGTAAAATAAAAAAAATAAAAATTCTGTCACCTATGGTAAGATTACCAGATATTGTAGATTTAAGGACTGGTATTCTTTTTATTTTGTATATTTTGTATTTCCAAGCAACGTACATAGAATTGCTCAATATTACGCAAGCCAAACATGAATGCTAAACTCATTTTGGCAAACAACCTCATCTAAGAAATACTCAGTAGAACTTTGGATAAGGATGACCTTCATGAAAAATAACCCACATGCGTGATGTGAAGATGAAACTGCCGTCAACCAAGAACAATGCAAAATAAAATTACAGGTCAAAGAGAACAAACTTTGAATACACAAAATGCATACTTTCAAGAGGCCGTGGGGAGAAAAAGCAAATGAATTACAATAAATGGTGGCCGGCAAGAAGCGATCCACGTAAAATATTACGAAAAAGAAAAGCAGAAATAGGGACACGTTTCTTGAACATAAGATGTCGATCCTGGCGGTGAAACTTACCCTGCGCCTAACTAGGATGAATATCATCCTCAAAAAGTGACTAATTTATTTTTAACAGTGAAACCAAATTTCATGGACTAACAAACATCGCACAACCTTTTTTCCACATGAGAGGGGGAGGGGGGAATTGAAGCTTAATGTTAACCAAAGCCCAGATCCGCATACGATGCGTTGCCGGTATTGCCCAATTAAGGAAAATTTACAAAAATACCTTCCAAACTAAGGAAAAGCCAGAGCCAAGACTTGACCCAGCCACATCGGTGTTATCGGTGTAAATTATTACGTCTCACCTGAAAAGTTTACGTGCAGTATTTATACAGCTTGTAAAAATTTCACTAGGGAGCATTTTTCGTGGGCTTACAACTTCGCAACGATTTCCCTTTTGGTTTATACACTGGTAAAATGAATTTTAGTGACTTCACTAGGAATAACATTTGTGTGCCATGCCACACTAACAGAGTTCACCCTGCATAATGCTTGAGTGCTGTGCTGTGCCATGCCCAATCAAGCCACGATGGCTGGCACAGCCCGACTTGGCTCTCACGCGTTAATTATTCGCCCGACGCACGCCATGCCCCCCAGAAAAAATACCAACAATGCTTCAGTGTAAGTGCAAAATTCTGCCACCAGCAGTGGCCCAAAGAAATGAAGCAGAGGAGCCGTTTGGAATTTTAACTGAAATCAAATTGCGATGGCCATTCAGAACGGGGGCCAGCTGCATCCGGTCACAACCTAGACATTAGTTAGCAAGGTCATGCCCAACCTTCTTGTACCGTCATCACACAACCCAATTCTCATAACAAATTTCTAGCCACCAAGATGAATCATTACAACTGAAAGAGCTTGTTTATTACAAAAATAGGCCTTTTTAACTCTTATTAAACACAAAAAAAAAAAGAACAAGCTGTTGCACAAAGCATTTTATTGTTGAAGAAATTGTTAATACGCTTATTTTCATAAAGTCAAGATATCACTTCATATCCTCGCAAATTTGTGATGATCAGCAGTCCTGGAGATGATAATACGCAAGCGATTGTCTTCTTCAGGCCACTACTTCAACTCAAAACATCGTGCCACGACTGTTCGTCTGCTAGAAATTTGAAGCGTGAGCCTGGCCTCCGGTATTTGTTGGGCTGATATCCCATTTTTCTCTCAGCAACACATTGGGTTCAGCACGCATTAGATAGCCAATTCCTGGGTTTGAGGGTCCCTGGATGTTCATCAGCACTGCCTTCTGCGTTGAAACCCTAAAACCCAGGAATCTCCAGGACTGCTGGTCGTCGAAAATTTGCGAGGATATGACATGATGTCTTAACTTTATGATAAGGGTAAACAGCGACTTTTTACATCGTTATGATGAATTTTCATAGCGAGCGGTGTGACGTTTTCAAACAGTATTTTATACAATGAAAAGAAAGAATTTAAGATTTGCCAATTTTACCATTTCTTGCCACGAGGTGTTGTTACTACCTCAGTGGAATTTAAATGACTTAACATTTTTCAGATGTTATGTATTCGTTTTTTTGATCGTGTATTTTTTCTTTTTATGGCAAAAAAATATAAAATATACGCATACAAGTTAACGAGTTATCACACTTGGTAACAACGACATCTAGTGTCAAAAAATGGTACTAAAATTCGTGAATCTCAAATTCTTTCTTTTTATTGTATATTAAAATACTGTATGTATGTAAGCCCACTTTAAGACAGTTGGTTCTCGGGCCCCTTGAGAAATTTGTACAGGTGGCTGGAATTTTATTTTTTCAGCCCTATTTTTTCTTACATTTTGGGTAAAATAAAGAATACTGTCTCATAACTGTCTGTTTACCACGTGTCCCTACAATTAATTAACAACAAGATTTTGAGTTCTATTATGAGTTCTCACTAAGGATAATTTTTGATGTGGAACTGCTACTTTTGCCGCTTCGTTTCTTCTTATTTCCTACCAAAAAAAACGGTGTGGGCGGAACCAGAGAACCAACCTTTCTTTATTTAATAGCCTATCGAATTCTACAGTGTCCGCGGCCCATCCTGAGTTGGCCCCAGAATGAACAGAAATAATCGATTGTACGTGTTTAGTCGCAGAGTGCCTTGTTGACATCCAAAGTAGTTACAAAAAACAATGGCGGCCGTCGGTTAAAGCCGCCCCCTCCAGGAAGACGTAGCCGATCACGAAATAAGTGCAGGACTCAAGATACGCCGCGCACACTATAGTTGTTCTTTTTTTGCATTTACGAATTAAAAAAGGCCTATGATAGAAATAAACAAGTGTAAAAAGCACGTTATTTACCCTCGAATTGATCAATCAGCCTGTATAAGAGTACACACCTGCTTCTTCGTGGTACGTCATCACCAACTGGAAGCTCGCTGGTCGAGCGGGATTTCATAGACGACATTCCGGAATTTGCAGCATCTTTCACGGAATGTTTCCCCTTGCGTCGAAATATCTTCCGCACGGCTCGCAGTGGGTGGAACCCTCTCTTCTTAGACTCTGAAACTGGGATACGTCAACTCTTTTAGCCACACAATAATTACGTCAACTTTTCAGTTTAGTTTTCCTATCTCTTGCTGCTAACACACGCACGCTGCAACGACCAAGACTTTTCTCCAAAACCAGGCCACCTACTTTAACGAAACGAGTTGCAAACGCGCCGCCAGAGCAAAGTTTATCTATCTCAACACTTTTCCTGCTTTCAGGGTGGATGATAAATTCAGAGCAGGTAGACAAGAGAAATGCCTTGAATTAAAAAGGGAAAGTCTCGTCTACCTGCCCATAGCCTGCAGCCATTCTAGGCACTTGCCAAGCAAACCAGTATTCTGACCCCAACATAACCTACTGCTCTGCGAGGCTCCAAACATTTTGTTCTATGGAATGCCGACAGAAATGATCCCGGATTCCAGTTTGCTCAGAAAACAGTAGGATAAAGTTTAACAACGACAAAAAATGAGGAGGGGGGGGGGGGGGTTATAAGAGAGAAGGGACGTTTATAAATTTTCGTTTTTCAACCTTCGCCTGTCCTCTGATGTTAAAAGTGAAAATATCCCCACCCCGCCCCGCCCCAATGAAAAAGTTACAGCATGCACTGACAGTACCTTTCCCTTCCAAAATAGTCAAACTTTTTTCTTACGGAGATAACTTTTTTTTTACGGTATTGTTTTCAAGATATTTTGATGGGAGGACTAAGAATTTTTTTTTTTTTTTTTTTTTACAATTTGTGGGAGTCGTTATGTCTTCTGAAGCAAACAGCTCATTTGTGTAGATCAGGGATCCCATGCCAAAGTCGCAAATTTTTTAAAAAAGATTTTATCACAATTTTACGGCAAATCGGCATCTTGTTTTCAGTTGTAACCAACTTAAGGACAATTTTTAACCACATTTTCGTTTTTAAAATGCTTGGTAAATTGGTGCTGGGGGAGGGAGGGGGTTTGGACAAAATGAAAATGTGACACTCTTCAAAGTCTTTAAAAAAAATCTTGAGCCCATCCCAACTTTTTTACCACACTTGACACTTGGTGTAAGCCCTGGGGGTGGAGGCTTTGGAAAAAAAAAAAGATGTGACTTACAATTGAATTTTTCATGACACCTTCCAGCATTCTGAAAAAAATTTTGCCCCCCCCCCCCCCCCCACGTTCAAAATAATCTGACTCACCCCAAGTAAGCGTTACTTATAGGCTAACTCAGCCTACATGTGGATGATGTTCTACAGCCAAATGATTTCCAAATGTTTGGAAATGCGACAAATTTTCAATGAAAGGTTTAACACATGTTCTTGAAAACATTCAATGGTGTGGTTCTTAGACCTTGTCTGTACCCCCAACTTTTTTGTTAGAAATGAAACAATACAAGTTCGTCTTCAAAACCTATAGTAAGCATTACAAGATGACGAAGGGGGTGCATTTGTCTCCCAGAAACCATGGCGTTTTAAGAAATCGTACTTCCTTATGGCGCCAATTGTGAAGTTCGTCCTCGTGGTGCGAATTTTATTTTTTACAATTGAGGTACGAGCACCGAAAATAGTTAATAAAAAGACAAACCGAAAGGTGCCCAAGCCTTTTGGCTCGTCTTTTTATTACGTATGTATGAATTTTTTACAGCATTTTCTAGAAATGTGTAATGTATCATGATATTCACGACCCAAACCAAATTTTATGACATTTCGATAAAATCAAAAAATTTTATGAGCAGGAGGAGTGGGGTCTTCCACTTAAAAGGGACTTCTAGGGCTTGGGGGCCCCCCCCCCCCCACCGCCGGTTGGCCTTGTTGTTTAGGTTAACTGAAGGAACACCGTCCTATCCCATTAAAATGGATGATGAATAAAGTAGCCCTGGCCAAAAGATGTGTAATTTTGAAATACCTTCGCGTAACTATAGTACTAACAGCAGTTTAGTTAGCATCCCACTAACCCGTTCCATGTTAGAACTTCGTTAGATTAGATTTATTTTCAAGAAGTGGTCAACCAACCTCGGATCTTCTGCCCAACAGTAAAGTAACCAGTACACAAAACAACAGCTTACTATCTGTCAGTAGAGCCACTTTAACAGGATCAAATGTTAACCACTTAATATAATTTATAATTAATTGTAAATTTGCAAATTAAATTATGCACAAAATGACTTTTTTTTTTCATTTGTTTTAATATCCCCGTTTGGTTGGTAAGAAACACGATACTAACATCATACTAAATGAAGCAGCCAGTTATTGCATAATGTCGACTAAATTCGAAATTTAAAAAATAATTAAAAACATGACTTTTCACGATTATCGTGACCGGAATACATACAAAAAAAAAAATCATGATTTCTTAAAAACAAGCATGTTATGGAAATACAGCAACTGGGTTAAAAAAAAAACTATCTGTTCTTCAAGCATCCGGTCGTTGTTAAAAAAATCTTCACGGCTTATCTGAAAGGTGTCTGACCGTTTCGTCAATTCCAGTTTCGCCGAATCAGGTGTCCTAATTTTTGGCGAAAAGGGAAAGCCCGCTTCACCGAATATATATTTTTTTCCAAAGTGGACGCCATGCTCGCTGCGGCTAAACATGTAACATCAGAAATCACAAATTCCTTCCAATCAGGAATGGATCTTTAACTTCAACAACGTCAAATTTTAAAGAATAATTTGAGTCAGCGAAAAAGGATTCGGCGAAACAGGTATACACCATTTGAAAAAAAAAAACTGATGGCTCGTTTAAAAAAAAATCAGGACTTTTGCAGGATAATAATGATCGTAAAAAAATAAACCTTTCTCAGGAATAGCAAGAATTGCTTAATAGACACCCTGTATGAACAAAATTTTACAGTTACAACAAACACTGAACTCGTTTTGTAAAGTGGCCCATATATTTTTTTGGCACAATTTCATAACTGGCGCCCGACCACCAACAACAACAGAATTATGGAGCAATTTTCAAACAATTACCTTACTTAAACAGCAGCAATTAGAATTACACGACTACCAAAAAATGAACGGCTTATCGTAGCACAAGGACAGTGACAGATAATTTGTTATGCAAGAGATAAAGACAGGTTTGGAGCAGGAAACTAGAATGCCATTCCTCGAGTAAACAGCAGTAGCATTGAAAGGAGCTTAATGCCTCCCTCCCTTTCCACTTACAAGTTAGATAACGTGACATTTTGCAAGCTGAACAGCTAGCGACGCCCATTAACTTGTTCATGCATCATCACATCTCCGTATCAGTTCATTCATGCAAGCACGATTTACACTTTATTATTTACAAATACTTCTAAACACGAAAAGAACGAATGAAGAAAGCAGTCTGCATTAAAGACTGGCCTTGTGAGATTACACGATACACTAGTCTGAGAAAGAAAGGAAAGACAACTGCCCCGACTGGGACTCGAACGCAGGACATCCCGTTTACTAGCCGGGTGCTCTTCCCACGGGATATCCTGGGTTCGAGTCCCAGTCGGGGCAGTAATCTTTATTCTTTCTCAGACTAGTGTATTGTGTATCCTCACACTAAGGCCAGTTTTAAATACAGATTGCTTGCTTCATTTACCCTTTATCTTGTGATTTCTTTCTTTATTTACGAAAAGAACGATTGGAAACAGTGGTAGCTGTTTAGCCGTAAAAAATGCCGGGAATTTTTAGTGCGTATACCGTGGTATACAGAGGCTAAAAATGCGTATAAAACAACAAATTTGACTGTAAAATGGCAAAAGTCCCAAAACTTCGAACTGTTTACCAACTAAATTTGGGCCACTAAAAAAATATCTGGTATAACCCGAATTTTTTCCTATGTTGGTTTACCCCACAATTAAAAAAAAAACTTATAAAGACAAAAGCCTCCCCCTCCCCCCCCCGCCAAAAAAAAAACCTAGCCTGTCTATCTCATTCAGCATGATTCCGTTCGAAGCTGTAAAGATATAGCCGTTTACTTATGTTTTCAAGTATACAGCAGCTTCGTTATTTTGACACATCCTATATACCTGAAATTAGGTCTAAAATAACTGACAGGTTTTTTTTAATGTTGGTTTCGTAATTTTTTTTTGCTTTCGTCCATTTTTCATTTTGCCGTCATCCCTAGTTATTCTTTCCGCAATACAAAATTAGACGACTACTATCTGTATTCATTAAACCCATCTCGCGCCCATTTGGCTTTTCATCTGGTGTGATCATCATGCCTAATGTACTTTAATACTGCAAGAAGTCCATTTTCACTTAAGGTTACATAACCTGACATTTATAATTTAGCAAGCATTAAGTCAGGCCCGTTAGCATGTTCATGCATCACCACATCTCCATATCAGTTCATTCATGCTTAATGGCTGTCAGTGTAACATTGTACATTGACACCTTTCTCCATTCTTGCATGGTCAATGATTATTAAACAGTCATTATCATAAAAGCGCAACCAATAACGGTGCCAGGAGACAAGTATCCGTGCCGACAACTCGACGAGTTAATTTGCACTGAATTGCACGGAATCTTTCCCCCCAGGACGCCGACGCTAGGCATTTTAACGTCCAAACTATTTTCTAATTTTTTTTTTTCCGTGTGCGAAAATGACTCTGTGTCAAACCTCAATTAGGAATCTAAAAACGTGGCCCTAATTTTCGAATTTTATTAGAAACTTTTCAACTTTCATGCAGATGTCACCGGGGGGTTCGTTAGATTTTCACATTTTTTCGCTTCACGTGTTCGCATTGCTTTCACACTTTTCGCACATAAAATTTCGACATTTTCACACGTTTTTCTTCTCTCAAAGTTTTTACACATATTTTGCCCTGCACACCAATTCACCAAACA
>JAHWFP010221547.1:0-10887 GCA_023313725.1 Lithobius niger
TTGCAAATACATTAGTTTTCCTGTTTTTATTCCTGTTATGCTTTTGTGCACGTTTCAAAGCGTGGAGTATGCAAAAATAGTGAGTTTTTTTTTAGATAATTTTTTTTCTTTGAGCCTTAAGTCAGCCGTATTCGTATGGCTGAACCGGCTCAATTTTGAACATTACTAGACTTTTTTGAGAAGAAAAAATATCTGGCAAAGGGAGAAGCCAACCCGGGGATTTGAACCGGGAAACCTCCAATCATCATAAGGGCCAAAATATTGTCCAGAATTGGCCAGAATAGTTCCCATAGCTGCTGTAGGAGCATGGTAGCCTCTCACGCTATCCGGGCCGGCAGTCCTGGCGGGGACTTCGCCAAGGTCTCCTTTCCAGGGGTTGGACCAGTTCCGCAAACCTCCAGCAACTAGGCTGAGCTCGCTCACCGATCAGCCACGAAGAAAGAGTACGAGTCCTTTTAATTAAAAAAATCTTACATTGAAAAATGCGTATTCTTTGTCATGGTGTCTGGGTAAAGTAATTTGTTTATTTACATGACTTTTTGAGGTTTTCCAGAACAATTCTGTTGTTTTTACTGAGCAGGGACGTGCACAAGCCCCCGAGGGGGCAGGGGCAAACTTACTTTTTTTCTAGAGACTTTTTTTTTGGTGTTTTAACCTCTTTTTACCCCCATTTTGCGGGATTTTAACCATTTCTGCGCCTCCTTGCACCACTTTCGTACCAGTTATTGTCTTTTTTTGCTTTTTTTAGGCTCTTTTACACCACCGCTCCCATAATAAGGGCACTTTTTTTCAGAAAAAAAGAGGCACTTTGCCATGAGGGTAGGGGCTCGGGGGGGCCCCCCCCCCCCCCCCCCTCCCTGTTACTGACCATCTGAGATGTTTTTACAGAGCAATTCAGATGTTTTGCAGAGGAATTCTGATGTTTTTACAGATCAATTCAGATGTTTTTACGGACAGTTCAGATGTTTTACAAATGGGCCTATGCGTAAGTGTTCCCCCATCCCTAGTTGTTCCTGTAAAATGCGTATGGTAACTCTTTCTTCTAATACTTGGAATTGGGCGCAACTGTTCAGGCAACTTTAAATTTTCCCTATTACCACTAGGGTTCAACAAAATGTTACTTAGACCTTTAGTAAGTGTTAATTCAAGTTATTCTGGAACATGATAGACAAACACACACAGGATTTTTCGTCCTACGTATGTTCGTAAATAGACGTTGTTCAATGTAAAAAAAATTGTTAAATTTTATACAAATTTTATGGCTTTTTTAAAGCCCTGATTTTACACAATCAGCTTGTTTGGGAAATCTTCCAGATAAAACGAGCCCCTCCTGATAAAACCCTTTGGTTTTAAGAATCGTGAATAAGCAAACAATCACTTTAAACGTGCGGTGCACGACGCTTATTATTGCTACCGTGCTGTTTGTTTGTTTTTGCTTGTTTTTAGGGAGCACGAACCCAAACTGGGTTATCTTCCCCACGACAGTGAGAGGGACAATATTTACCTGGTGAAATTTAAGCAGAAAGAGGAAGGCAACAATAAGACCAATGTAAATAAAAACAAAACATTAGGCGTATAGGAGTAGGTGTTACTGTTAGAGTAATCTTTAGTCTTAAGTCTTTAGTCGTTCCGCCAGCATGTAAATGATCGCAGAAAATATAATAGAATTGATCATTAGAAAGAGGGCTACTTAGAAAGGGGGGATCATTACCGTTGGAAAGGGGGGGGGGGGGGAAGAGCATTTGCGTTACAGGATGAGCTGATTGAGTGAAGCAAATGAAATTCAGCGTTGTATGACTGACATCCTGAGTGTCATCAAGAAAATAACCTTATTACTCAGAAAAAAATAGTTTCATGCAACGATGATTGAGCATGCAAATATTTAAAACGTATCCAGTGATTTGAGTTGCAGGATGCGCTGATTGAATGAGCGAAGCAAACGACAATCAACGTTGTAAGACTGACATCCTGGGTGTCATCAAGGAAGTAATATCATTAGCCAGCGAAGAATTGTTTCATGCAATGATGCTTGATCGTATCAATATTTAAAACGTTGCGTTTGGTGATTTCAGTTGCAGGATGCGCTGATTGAACGAGCGAAGCGAACGAAAATCAGCATTTGTTAGCCAGTGTGCGCAAAAAAATTGATTGCAGAAACTTACTTGAGCGACCAAACCGCACCAGTATTGCAACCGGTGTATCCAACACCATCCTTGAGTAGCATGGCCTTCCTCTAGTAATTCATAATTTTGTTATCAAAGCTTTCTAAATTTTGGTCCCAGTTCACATGTAATGTGATCAGTTACGAGCCGGAGCGCACAACCAATGATTTAATCATTTCAGAGAAAACAAATTAGTCCCAGTTTCGGAGATTGTTTTTTTTTTTTTTTTTTTTTTTAGTGAGATGCGTTTGAACCGTAGTGATGCCATGATTTCAATGACGCTTTAAAGAAATCTCAACGCATGTCCAATCCCAAGAAATACCAGGGTTGCCAGTTCCAGGTACAGCCGGTAGGTATTGCTGATGATGCTGGAGGACTGTTGCCGTGGTAACCGAAATCGATAAATGTTGAAAACTGTATATGGTTGTGCGGGCCTGGAATTCCTTGAAAAATGAGTTAACTAAATAACGCTTTAATGTCACGAAAAGCCTGAAAATTCCGAGAAACGTCTCTATTTCCAAATTTCCACCAAACCGAGCAGCAAAACTAAACAAATAGTTAGTTCATTAATTTTGTTTGGCCTATGCTTATATTTTCAGTTGTTGTATGGACTTTCACTTCAAGCCACGTGACAGCACCGTCAATTTTATTTTAAATTCCACATTTTTTTTGCTTCTTTGAAAACTGAAGTAAATTTGCAGTTTACGACCTTAATGAAAAAAACGACCGATTGGTATAAAATAATAAGAACCATCGTGTTGAGGCAATGGCGCATTATGCTTCTTGTGGCTCCTGCAGGGCCGGTCTGACAAGGGTATTTACGCCCCGGAATCATCCACGTAGGCCAAACCACTGCCTTATTTTTAACGCTCAACAATGTGTTGGGGGGAGGGGGGGTAGGAGGATGAGAAATCGTATATATGTATATAAAGAAACCTGACATAGTTAGGAAGGCCTCCGAACAGAAAGAAAAAAGACCTGCAATTTTTGTTGAAGGCAGAAAGCGCCATTCTTATAGTCTTATATGACCATAAGAAACAAATTGAAGGATGATAGAAACAAATTGAAGGATGAAATTACTAGATTACCTGAAATATTTCGGAGATATTCACGTTTTAGCCCAATGTTCGGTTGTAGCACTAGTCAGAAATCATAAGTAGTCGGAGAGCAGACAAGAAATACAAAAGGTGAAGTGGTTACGCAAAATATTCTGAATTAAATTTGTGACGGCCCCACGAGATAACCAAGGGAACAAGCCGTCACTGCGGAAGCGTCTCCTAAAGATACTCCAAGGATATTTAGGGGCAATAAGTGACAAATTGCAGTCGTTATTGGGCATGCGTGGGCGTTAAACTGCCTAATGTCTTCCTTACTGACTGCTATAAAAGCAGAGGCAAAATAAATATTGGGACAGATGCTCCACATGCATATTGGCATGTGACGTAGCCAAGGCAGGGAGTCAAAAGGAAGACTATGAGGCCAAAGACGTATACATCGAGATCCGAAGAAGCCGTGAAAGAGTCCAAACACGACATCAAGAAATCGACCAAGTCTGGTCCATGATCCTCAGGCATAGAGAGGACACTGAGAAGAAGAAGAGTCGACGAGCAAGGAGAAGAAAACAAGATGAGGGAGAAGGAGGAGAAGATTTCCTGGATTCACCCATAAGTGCTAATGATTCCACCTTTTTTAAACCAATAGTCAGTCAGAATATTTCTGTCCGTTTTAGGATCTTTGCAATGAAATTGGCTGGCAATTCCTTCTGCATATATTCAGAAGAAACCTCAGCTATTAATCTATCTTGTTAAGCTTCATTAAGGAATGTTTCAAACATACAATGGCGAGATAATTGTTTAAGTTTGCTTATCCATATATAGCTAGCCACAGACTGACCAGCTTGTGAATAACGCCTTCTGAAGCAAAAATGCTCAGCAATTTTACTGGTAGCTGGGTCAAGGTTATACTTAATTATCATAGTTATCAGGAAAGCATAAACTGTGAATAAATTAGTGTGTCTTCTAACCAACACTTGACAAAAGCATTGGAACCTTCTTCGTATCTGTGATGTCATTAGCTAATTAATACATCTTAAACCTAGCTATGTACATAAACCAACATTCGGTTTTTGGATCAAACAACTCCAAATGTTTTGTTGTTTTATACAAAATTTAAATTGTTTGCAAGACAATTATTAAACAACAATAACAGTAAGATTATTACTGGTAGAAAAACCCACCAAGTTTCCAAAAACGGTCGGCCTTTGATGGTAGTGATATCATTCCACCAGGGAAAGGCCGCCAAGGGTAAGCCTATTAGCCAAGTTAACGCACCGAATAATACTTTGGACGTTAACTTGGCTAATAGGATTAACCTTGGCGGCCTTTGCCTGGTGGAATGACATCAATACCTTCAAAGGCCGACCGTTTTTGGAAACTTGGCGGGTTTTTCTACCAGTTTTGGTTTTGGGTGGATCTTCGATACACTAGCCGAGGTAACCTTATGATGATCATAAATCAGGAAAATTCCACTCAATCAGAATTTGAATATCAATACCCTTAAATAACTAACAATGTTGTTAATACTTTTTAAGATATATTTTGCAATAGAATAAGCAATTCTATGCCTTAAATTAGTTACACATACAAAACTTAATAAGCATTAACATTTCAGAGTAATCCTAAAGAAATCCTTAAAAAATTTAGATTTAGATTTAAATCTCGTTAAGCAATAAAAGCACATTTAACTTTAATTTGAGCCCAAAATTGCGTTAGTCACCCGTTCTACCCCCTAAGCCAATTGAGCATTTCATAACTGAGGGTAGGAGCACTACGATTCACCAACAAACAAATTACAATTTAATTCACCAACAAGTTGAATTTGTAGTAAAGAGTCCAGTCGTGGCTTCGTTAATTTTACTCTCGAATGGTTACTCCTTCATTACTGATATCTGAAAATGCTGAAGGATGACCATAGAATCCAAGGAGTGCTACCTCTACCCTGGCGTCTGAATGTGGATTTCTTGTGCATGGGGGAAAATGATGGACTTGTTAGCAGGGAAAGGCCTTTTGGCAGAGACTACCATCATTTCGAATGACGTTACTTCGTATCTCAACCGGAAATGCCATCATTTTGGAAAAGGGCTGCCATTCGTCTTTCTGTTTGTTCCGACGTTTGAAGAGGACCTAATTAGAGCTACCCTCAACTCTCCCCATGAAAGAAAAAAATAGGAAGATCCAACTGATTTTGCTTAAGACTAAGTTTTAGAAACTAATTTTAAGTGTAAAACTTTCATGTTTTTTGACTAACATGAGGGCTCCACATGCTCGTCGCCATTGTGATGTATCAGATGATTACATCACTAATTTAAATTGACAGACCTGAACTGAGGTGTAGGTGTGTGGCAGCTGAGGCAACTGCCTCTGGGCCCGGTGACTTTGGGAGCCCCTCATGTCGCCCCAGTTTAAACCTTTTTTTTTTTAAGTTATTGCTAAAGTTCTGTGAGATTTTCGTCTTAGTGTTACGAAAACTTAATTGTATGTTTTTTTTTTTGGTGAATGGAGGCCCTCCTTGTTTGGTGAAATTAATTTTTCTATGAAGGGTGGGGGGAGGTGCTAATGGGTTCCCGTCGTCGGGCCCCAATTTGAAGTAACGCTGTGGGGATGGGGGTACATTTCAGAACACCACATACCTATGACAAACTGATCCACATTTAAGCTGACGTTTCTGGGCTGGCTGTGCATTTGTTTTATGTTATATCCCCGGGTTAAGAGCAGAAGTCATCAGTGGTGGATCTAGGATTTCCGCTAGGATCTTGGGGAGCATTGCAAGCTCCACCAGCTGGATGTTGGGTTAAGCTTCTGAAACTTTTACATTCTAGCCTTTGTTTGCTGCTTTTTCTGGATTCTGGAGTTCATGCTTGTAGCACGTTTAGACCTACAATAACCGTTATTGTCAACTCAAAATATTCATTCAACAGCCTCTTTACCCCACCTCTAACCCTCATGGGGACTAACTACTACACACAGACTCCCCACAATCATCACAATGACATCTGATTACTACCTCAATAGCTGCGCTTTTTCATCTGCAGTTTCCTTCAATATCTTTCTGCACCCTAAAATTCAATTTTGAAGAATTCTCTAGTCCGTATGGGGTTCTGGAAAAAAGTGGAAAGGGTAGAGGTGAAAACTTCTTTCCGTCACTTCTTCCTTGTTTGTCATTCGTGGGATTTTTTTCTTTACGCATAGCATGAAAACAACACTTTTTTTGTTTAAATTGATTTTCAGTGCTGTGGGTGGGGAGGGTGTGGGTGGGTTGCGACCACACCTAGTGCACCCATCTAAATCCGGCAGTGGCAGTCACTGCTAAATGTCAGGTACGTATGCAAATAATCTTGGTAATCTAATATTTTTTGGGGGCGAAGGAGTAGGATTAAGGGATTTTACCCTGTTTGTTATATCTGGTTGCTCTTTCATTTCTCTTCGTTTTTGTTTCAACAGGCATATTTTTTTGTTCGCACAAAGGAAGATGATACAATAGCAGGGTTATTTCACGTAAATTGGCTTCCTTTTAAAGACTCAGTTATATATTCATAAATCATACGATGTGAACTAGAGGCAGGAAACCAGTGTTGCCTCAGCTCGACGTCAATGGTGGCAGCGTACGTCTGAATACAATGCTCGAGTGCACCGAGGCAACGAGGTGACATCAATAGTTTGTGTGGTTCGGGCTTCATACGATTGTTTCACTTTCGTATTATGTACAGCGCTATAACTAATAGACTAATAAAATTCAGAAATGAGTTTCAATTTCGTAATTTAAAAACGAGTAAGCGATAGCCTTGGCTATTAGAACGTTTTATTTTTCGTTTGCGCTTCTTTAATTATAAAGAAAATTGTAAAATAAAAAATACAAATAAATAAAAAGGGCGTTGAGTTTGGCCTGCGGGGTGTCACAAAATGGCCGCTCTGCCTCCGAGGAAAAATGCGTCGTGTACGAAAAGCAGCAAACAAACGTCTTCTCCCATGCAAATACTTTTGCAAATGGGATTTCCAAAGCACAGAGCGTAAGATCTGAGTTATTGTGGGTGGGTTGTTGCACTCATTTGTTGCAAAATAGTTGTAGTTACGTTTATTCCTAATCTGTGTGGTGCGTGGTAATGTATGGGGAAGCTGGTGTTGCGATGTTGATGTTGGGAGATCATTAACCACCAACCGGCTTTCCGATTTAACTCGGAACAACATTGGATGACACTCGATTTGCTTTACAGGCTATACATTTAATTCGATCCAAGTTTATTTTTGTTGTGAAATGTGTGTGTGTTCCCTTTAACGTGGAACCCAAAGTTAAAGGTAATGTCACAGTTCTCATGTTTTATCCTAATGAAAGGAACCTATCAAATTGCACAAATGCTATTGTTTTTCTTTATGTTTTTAACGCACGGAGTTTTTTTGGTGAAATATGACAGCCAGCCTGCTGTGCTAAGTCTAATAATGCTGACAGAAATTAGCCTAGTAAAATAGGCTGACAAAATTTGGAATAAAATTTTGGTTCTAATTTTAGGGTCAGCATTTGAATGACTTGTGCTTTTTGCGATGCCTACTGGAATAGTCATGTTTTGTGTCGGATGTAGTGGACTACTCATCAATCTGCACGCCAGAGTGACATAAACAATACCCCGTTAGACATGCCTGAGTGGCCGTGATCATATTGCTGCCGTGGTTGGCTGCTTTTTGCCATGTTTTTGCCCCTTTGGCCAAAAATATAAAAATCTACTTGAATTCATATAAAAAAAGTGCACTACAATAGTCAAATATTGGCAAATTATAAAAGCTTTCTTTGAAAACGTCACATCGTTTACTTTGAAAATGTATGTTCACTTCTTATTTACGTTTCATATGCTTATGTTCATCATATAGCCTAACATCCATGCAAATTTATGCAACCGACTGTCAAGAATTTGCATAGATATTGTGAGAAGAATGTCTTTTACTGTGAAAATAAGCATGTGAAGCGTATGGTTTTTGCCAGTCATAACTGGAAAAAAACTGTAAAAACCATGTTTTTGCCACTGTCCTGGCAAAAACCCAACCCTGATTGCTACGTATTCCAACACTTGTTTCACACAAAAAATACGGTGTACAAGCTGACCCTAATACATGGATACAAAAAATATAACTCGTGCTATGATTAGTAGAGGCATAGAGCGGTAACTCCGCGTGGAACAATGTTGAACGGTAGTAAATTTGGGAAGAAGATGGCTTGCGTAAGTGAAGGCTGACGGGTAGAAATCATGTCTCTTTAATCTGGCTGGCTTAATATCAGGTAATGTGCATGTACCAGACGGTTGATGCCCTTTAGTGTTGCTTTGGTAAAATAAGATTCTTGCGATGTTGAATCATCTGGCCTGGAGCCAGGCCACTAAACTCGTAGCTTCTCTTCCAGTCGACCTTGTGACAAGGGATGGAATAAAAAGCGATCGTTACAGGGTGGATGCTTCCATTCCTAAGGACGTTTACATATTCATAAGCTGCTGCACTAAATACTTCATACACGTTCTGCATTTGCTGTGTGAAGTTTTTGGTTGGTATGTGGACCTTCCTCTCGCATTAAACAGGACGGAGACAATTGGGCTCTAGAAGCGTTAGATAAATACGGTGCAAACCTATTTGTGTTGCTTTTTGGACTAAATGTCAGGCTGCCTGAGCAGGGAATTGACCCCACAACATTTGAAACCAAATGCCGAGATCCTACTGCTAAGCAATACTGACACGGCCAAAAGGAAATGTCCATAGGCAGTTCGTGTTGGTATTCTGGCTCAGGCTGGTTAGTAAACAAGATGCTGCGTGCAACAATAATACAACACAAATAACCAGTTTCCAATGCGTGGACCACCAAATAATGCTGGCAGTTATTTTGGAAATGCCGGTGATTTACACTCTTTACCGACACTTGTGTCTGCTGTAAAGTTTCGAGAAAACTATTTGATACATTATAAAAAAAATTTGGATTAAAACCCTGGACTTCATCCAGCTTATTTACAACAGTCGTTCAACTGAAAATGATACAAATCAGTGATACAGTACGCTAATAGACAATGATTAAAAGATTAGCCTACACAGTAGACACTTGACATGACAAACTTCCATGTAATGAATTTCTTCCTGATAAGAACAATTTTTTAAAACGTTTTTGATTGGCTCCCTTCTGTTCATGTGTTGAAAACTCACTATAAAAAACCTGTGCCTACAGCAAAAAAGACAGACTAGAATCACATCCCAAAATTGAAACATTTTTTTACTGAATAGTGTAAAATAACAGTTTATACAAACTGTCCTCACAGTTTAATCAAAATGTAGATAAGTTGGATTTTATCTGTCAGCTCTTTACTCTTGTGTAAGGAATTCTGAAACCACTTCACTCCTAGTATGCAAGGAACCTTCTGAATTAAGAACTTTGTGTGAAGAAAAAAAATTGGCATTTGATGTAAGTTTCATGATAAAAATAATGTCGACTCACTCCACTATTTGGTGAACAGTAGCAAATTTTCAATCTTTGTCTTCTTCAGGCCGAAAGGATTATTTACAAAATTTTACATGCAAAACATGCTCGGCTTGGTGTAAAATTACCATCCGCACCCCCTTTAATAAATTCCTGGCCCAGCTGTGGAGATTTTTTTTTGGGTGGTAAACCTGAAATTACAACCAAAAAAGTACGACATATTAACCTCAACTACACTTTTACAAATGTGTTATTGCGTAATGCAAAGAAACGATTGTGGGATCCTATAAAATATCTCTCCTTGCTGTGTAGATAAATATATCTAGCCTATGGAGTGCCTTTTGCTAGTGAGTTGGTAAATCAAAAATAATTATGGCTTCAAATTAAAAGTGATTATACTGTGATGGCACGATGAGACTCCAGATGGTCTCTCGCATGCATATAATTGTAGTTAAACCTCATTGTTATGGTAGTACAACAATAACTCGTTTACAGTAATGAAGGCTTTTGAGCCATCAATCTTATGTGATTGCTTACAACTTTAAGCCTATTAAAATTTTATTTTATCGACCCTTGTGCTGATGTTTTAAAAGATTCTATCATCGAGTCATGCTGATTTCGCACTTATGTTTAATTTGGTACCAAACTGCTCAAAGTTATAAATTTCTCCCAATTTGTGCGACGTAGGAGGTAGTCTGTCTATTCATGTAATTAAAAAGCTTGTTAAGTCAATGTCTTCAAGGTATTTTCTTTTTCTTTGTTTCAGGGAGAAAGCTTTGGCTGCAACTGGAGAACGTGGTGTGCAGTTAGCCTCTGACTGGTAAGCAGGATTTTGTTTGCATGTTATACAATTACACAATTATTAAGTTTATGTTTGCATTTTTGGCATTATTATGACTAACACAACGTTGCCAAGTCTTTTTGATAAACTGTCTGCTCTGTCTATTGCATCTAACGGTAACTCTATCAACACTATCAGCGTTTGTGAAAGTTCAAAGTGGCGGCCAAAAATATTAATTGAAAGCAGTTTATGGTAGATTTGGCTAAACGCATGAAGCGATTCTAATGAAATTCACTACGAATATTCAATGAAATAAGATTAAAAACAATGCAGCTACTTAATTTCATGCATTCTACCAAAAGAAAATCCAAAATGGACAAACATGGCATCCAAAAAATGGCTTGTAGGTTACTTTCTGAATCGTTAATCTGATTGAATGCCGAC